>LPNX010274970.1:172345-192203 GCA_001517045.1 Pseudotsuga menziesii | reverse complement strand
ATCGAGGAACTTAATTTTTGGATTATACATATGTACATTGAACTCACATGTTCATGATTGTTTTTTTGGATTATATACATGTACATTGACCTTACATATTGTTTTTTGGATTATATACATGTATATTGAAGTTACATATCATGAATGTATATATTATTAAATTTATGTATGTTTGTAGATATAAAATATTTTCAGTGTTGAGAAGTTTAGAATGTTAGGAATGTTAAGAAGTTTTGATATGGAATTTACATATGTAAAGGGTAGGAATGTTAGGAAGTTTTGATAGGTGCAAATATATGAATGTATGTATTATTAAATGTATGTATGTTTGTAGATATAAAATATTTTCAGTGTTGAGAAGTTGAGAATGATAGGAATGCTAGGAACTTTTGATACATGAAATATAATGTTAAGAATGAATATGGGGAATGGTAGGAATCAATGTGGGGAATGTTAGAAATGAATGTTAGGAAAGGTTAGGAATGTTAGGAACGTTAAGAAGTTTTGATAGGTGCAAATATATGAATGTATGTGTTATTAAATTTATGTATATATGAATGTATGTATTAATAAATTTATGTATGTTTGTAGATGTAAAATATTTTCAGTGTTGAAAAGTTGAGAATGTTAGGAATGTTAGGAAGTTTTGATAGGTGAAATCTAATGTTAAAAATGAATATGGGGAATGTTAGGAATCAATCTAGTTTTGATAGGTGCAATATTCCTAACTCACATATTGTATTCACAATCAAATTTTAGGTAACGGTCATATACATAACTAGAATATTATCTCCCGTCATAGAACTTTAATCTATTACTTGCCATTGGCAATATGCCTCTGCCTCACATGGAATATTTTTTATTACTAAGGTAAAATTAGCAACTTGATTCTGAATTCTAATAAATTAAAGCTCAATCCATGAATTTTCTAAGGTAACATTAACAACTTGATTATGAATTCCATTATTTTTTATTACTAAGGTAACATTAGCAACTTGATTTTGAATTCTAATAAATTAAAGTTCAATCCATAAAGTTTCTAAGGCAACATTAGAAACTTGATTCTGAATTCTAATATTTTTTAATTACTAAGGTAACATTTGCAATTTGATTCTGAATTCTAATAAATTAAAGTTTAATCCATGAAGTTTCTAAGGTAACATTAGCAACTTGATTCTAAATTCTAATAAATTAAAGTTCAGTCCATGACTTCTAAGGTAACATTAGCAACTTGATTCTGAATTTTAATAAATTAAAGTTCAATCCATGAGTTCTAAGGTAACATTAGCAAATTGATTCTGAATTCTAATAAATTAAAGTTCAATCCATGAGTTCTAAGGTAACATTAGCAACTTGATTTTGAATTTTAAATTTTTTATTACAAAAGTAACATTAGCAGCTTGATTCTGAATTCTAATAAATTAAAGTTGAATTTTGAATTCTAATAAGGTAACATACTAAATGACTAAGTACACAATTATTTTGAATTCTAAAACGTCAATCTATCTTTGAACATGATAGCCAATCTTAACATAAAACAAGAAATGATATAGTTAAAAACATCACAATGGAATGTCATCCTCAATTATCTGGTCATGGTCATAATTGGACAGTTTCCATTTTTTATTTTTTAAGATTTTTTTCGATGGAACTTGTACCAATTTTATTCGAGATGTACACATTAAATGATTATACTGACAACATATAACATCAGATTCATAATCCTGAAAGTAGACATAATTTTCAGTCATATGGGTCTGCTGCAAAAAACAGTGTTTTAAAATGATGGATCCTCTCTCATATGTAAATCCGTTGTCATTGTAGTCCTCCAATAACTTCATTTTTTCTTCAGTGCATCGCATCAAATAATATTTTACATTTTCGTTGTTGTCTAAAGGTGCAATCAAAGCGAAAACATCTCCTGTGCAAATTACAATCGGCGTTAGAGTTTTTAAGTGAATTAAATTGACTATATACACATAAGGTGATGGACAACAATGAACAATGAATAAGATCATTACCTTCTCTAACAAGATCTGAAATTCTATTGCCATCAGATGATATTTTTATTTCTTTCGATTCTAATTATTCTATGCTTGCTAGTGGCATTTTCCCTTTTGGATTAATCTCTGTGTGTTTCCAATGTTTTATGTAGTTATTCGTTATGTTTTCACAAACTTCTGTGGATTCAACATTTTTAGTACAAATATGACAAAAACATGATTGCTTTCTACTATCAAATGCAAACACGTTTTGAAAGGATTTTGTTTGAATAGAGTGAAGTTCTCTAGTCCCATGTATGGTTCTAGCCTCATATGGTATTGATCTATCTATATCTTGGACCTCAACAAGCAAAAAAAACCTACACAATAAATGATAAATCACAAATGGAAACTTTTAATGTTAGTGTACAAATACTTCAATGTTAGTACATACATTTTTTAAAATTGACAATTAATATAAATTAAAAGAATCGTGTACATACCTGCTCACATATTTTGATTGTTGACTACAATCATGGCTTAGATGTGATTTACACCATTGGACAACCTTTACAGCTGAATGGAATCGTCTAGAAGAATGGTTCATTTTCCATCTTCGAAGTGTTCTTTTTATGCATGCTCCTGCACCATGATGTTCACCTTTTCCATGTCCAGTTTCAAAGAAATTATAGCGATGTTTAATGTTCAATGCTTTATGAAGTCGACATAACCAAAAAAATGATCGTGAAGATTTAAATTTTCCCGCACATCCATCCGACCATATCCAATTTTCATTGAATTTAACTTTATGACTTTTTAGTGAATCATAGATATTTTTTTCAATACAATGTTGAACAAAATGTGTATTGTGTGTACGATCATTGGTGATATAAAAGTGATATTCTTTAATCACATCTCAACTTTCACACGTGCTTTCCATTCCATCAACATCTTGTTGAGAATGTCTATATAGAACATGGACAAATATCGAAACTTGGTCAGAATGATAGTATGCACTTTGAATCTCTTTTTGTGCAGGAAATGTGTTGTTTTCTGCAAAATCAACCACAGACAAAATTGATCCAGCGTGGAAAAATTTCACAGAAATGTTTGAATTGAAGGTCTTTCCATCATGCTCTATGTGAATGCTTGGTGTATTTATAAATTTCACTTTCAAATTTCTTGAGAAAATATGTCACACATATTTTATCTTCTCGCAAATCAATTCTTTTGGAATGTGCATCACTGGAACTTGTAGAATAATTGCTATATTCATATCTTCTCCAATAAACGGTTACATTTGAAAGCGACTGATCATTATCGATAGGGTATTTATTGTGGAATAAAACAAGATTTCCACATCCATGACAATGTTTTCCATTGACACATTTCTTATTATAAAATACTTCATCGTGATTTCTCTCACATAGAGTTTGAGATATGAATTCACGTACTGTGGGCGGAGGTGGTGAATTTGTCCAAAACATTTTACCAAATTCAAGAAACGTGTCGTAATATAATTGAAATTACACATGATAACGAAAAAAACATGTGTCACATATAGTAATAGGTATAACATACCATGGTTTTTGTTGCACAAATGTAGTGATTGACATATTAATTCCACGATGATCCTCCTTGAATTTATTGAACAATTGTACTTGTGTCATTGCCATTATATGTTTTGGACGGATTTCATATACATTTCGTAATACTCTTTGTCGTATCACATCCCTTAAATTTGGTGAAACTAGACCATGTTCCAACCAATATTTCTGTACAATATCTTTAACACCTTCTCCCATTCTATCTTTGTAAGGTTGTCTACAAATAATTTCCCAGCAAGCAAGTTCATCATTTTCATCTATTTGCATTCTGAATTTTATATGTTTGTATGATGTCTTTCTTTAGGTTCCAATTGATTGTGCTAGTTGTGATGTCAAACTTTTTTGTCTAGTACTAGCTGAAACAATTGCTAGCTGGATTGCTCTACATGCAACACTGGTATCTTTCTTTCTGGATTTTTTAATTTTTTTTATTACATCACCTATATTTTCTATCACATTATGTTTCAGTTTCGACTCTTTTGTCGCCTTGTGAATACCCAATAATGATGTAGAACCTTATAACTTCTTGGACACCAATAAACATCTCAAAATTTGCGCTTGTCCTATTATTGAACAATCCTTGAAATCTCATCATAAATTTTTGTAGCACGATATCGTGCAACATGTATGGGTAAATTTTCTCCATATTTGTCGCAATCAATGTCTTCTAACATTTAATAATCAATGGTGAAAGTACCTATACATCAAGTTAATTTTGATTTAACATATGTCCAAAAATACAATTCATTATAAAAAATGAATTTGGAAAATACATGATATATACATACCAGGTCCAATTTCTGGATCTTGATTTTGATCTTCAATATTGACTTCATCAACATTAACATGTAAATCATGATTTACATCTTCAACTTCCATTTGTTCTTCTTGTACCCTATTTTCAATTTCCATTTCATCAACATTGTCATGTAAATCTGTTCTTATATCTTCAATTCTCTCTTTCGTTTCTCCAACCCTTGCTCTTTTGGCTCTATTTCTGAGTTTTTATTTTTCCCTATTAGCATCGTCATCACCTTTACGATCATTTTTTTTTATGGTTTCTCTTATTGCCCATGATTGTTTAATCTCCTTTGGAAAAACCCTTGAAAAAAAATAAGAACACATTGTAAAGAAATCTTCTTTGTAAAACTATTGGAAAAAAAAACCTCTTTGAAAAAAAACTTTCTTTGAAAAAACAACTTATATAAATATTTTGGAAAAAAAAACTCCTTTGCAAAAATACCTTGCAAAAAAACTCTTTGGAAAAACCCATTGCAAAGAAATAACCTACTTTGCAAAAATACCTTGGAAAAAAAACTCTTTGAAAAAACCCATTGCAAAGAAATAACTCCTTTTGCAAAAATACCATAGCGTACAAAATCTTGTGCAAAAGTGCCTTGGAAAAAAACTCTTTGAATGTATCTCTTGGAAAGAAAGAAGAAGAAAAATACATTTTTGCAAAAACAAACTCTATGGAAAACCCATTGCAAAGAAATAACTTACTTTGCAAAAATACCTTGGAAAAAAAACTTTCAGAAAAAAACCTCTTGCAAAGAAACAACTCCTTTGCAAAAATACTTTAGAACACAAAATATTTGGCAAAAGTGCCTTGGGAAAAATCTCTTTGAATGTACCCCTTGGAAATAAATAAGAAGAAATATACCTTGTTAAAAAAATCCTTTGGCAAAAGAAATCTCCTCTGAGAACCCCTTCAAAAATATTTTGATCAGATATATGCGAAATGAAATTGTGCGAAAATAATGAGTTTATTTCGTTTTACTTATACGAATATAGATAACGTAATTTTTTTTCTTGCCGAAGAAATTTTTTTGTGTTTGGTTTTTTGGCTAAACAAACTTTGTTGTAAATAACGGTTCCGTAACGGAAAAAAATTATTCGGCCGAATAATTGTTCAGCTAAATAACCTCTGAGACCTGAAACCTGCACAGTTATCAGGTTTTTCCATTTTCGGAAGGTAAAATGGATGCTTTACACTACAAATCGATTGTCGGACTTGATACCACTAGTTTCGTCATTGAATCTACTTTTTGTAGGTATAGATTTTGTTGTGTATAGGTGAGATCCGATGTTTTTTATTTTTTTTTTATTTCTTAACATGTGTCGAGTTTTGTTTCATCTCTTTCCAAATGCGGTGAAATGAAAAATATATAACTTTAAAAATACACCACCTAAAAAATTGAAACAAATATGGTGCTGTTAATTGGAGTGTCTACTTCAAAAGGGTATTCGTAGATTTTTAAGTTTTATAGTCAATTGAGAGAAAAGTGTCGCAACCAAACACATGTTGAAAATCGACAAGGTTTCCCCATTGATCAAATTCAAAAAAATATTATAATTAGTATATAGATCCGTTGGTTACAAACTTATAGTCATCCCTATAGTATATTGTGTGTAGGTTGTCGTAGCATATTTTTTTTTGCAAAACACAAGTTTAACAATGATTTTAGGGGCGCAACCAAACATGACTATTTTTTAGTCCTTTCATTTTATAAGGACACACTGTCAAACATTTGCCAAAACGACATATCAAATCTCAAGAAAACAAATTGAAAAAATTATGAATAGAAAGCTAACATAATTCTCTAAAAGTTTTGTTTTTACTTAAAAGTGAAATTCTAAACGAAAATATCACTTTCGTTCACGCAAAGTTGAAAAACATGAAAAAATTAGATTTATTTTCTCATAAGACCCCTCAAAATATACAGCCATCTCCATGGATTCACCTTATGTAAATTTAGGTTAGTGTTGGTGGCATGAAAAATATTTAGAGCAATTTCTAGTATGGTGATGGTTTGAATGTGACGACACATAGAAGGTCGCCATATTCACATGCGATTCTTGAATTTCGAGGTTCCTAAAATAACACATTTTGTTGTGAAACGTTGTTTCCTTGTATTGCACAATTTACATCATTTTCCTACTAATTTTATTAGCTTATAGGATTTGATTGATTTTGTTGTCTATCAAGAATGTTTCTCAAATCTTTGAGGTAAATCTCTTTGCTTATTCGTATTAATTTTGTCAAGAGGATTCTTTAGATGAAAGTTGCGACATAATTACAAAATAATGAAATTGACAACAATTTTTGTTCAACTTGATTTTTCTACTCAACCAAACTGGGATTTACACTCCATTATTAGAATGAATGAACATTGGATTCTAAAAGTGTGAATATCAAATCCATAAATGTAATTATTTGGTTTCCAATGTTTAGGAAAGTGTGAACACCAAATATTGAAAGTGTGCATATGAGATTTGAAAGTGTGAATATTAAAAGTTCTAAACCTATTTAAGTGTAACAATGTATACAATTTTTAATCAAAATAGAAAGTAAACAATGCAATTCACACATAATACACAGAAATTTACCCTGAAAACCTCGAAGAGAAAACTGAGGTTAACTTAGACATTCATCGCTCTCTTTATTTAATTTTTTCATTGTATTAATACAATCATTTACAATACAATATATGGGCATTCACCAACCTCTCAAACCTTAATTCCAAAACTAGAATTAGAAGAGGACGGGCCAAAATTATCCCTTGAACCCGTGTAGGAAGGGGGATAGTCATGCAAAGAATATAAAACATACCCAAAAAATATAAAATCTTAAAGGATGACATTGATTCCAGTCGTGTTCATATCATTTTTTAATATTATTATATTGGTGACTACATAAAGATTAAATAGAAGAAAAATAAATAAATAAATAATTTAGTAAGAATTGAAGAGTGGAAGGAGATTTTAGAACTAAAGAGTGCTAGGTTGGAAGGCATTAAAGGCAAGGGGAATGGACTTAATGAGGAAACTAAGTTGGGAAGTGATGAAGTTAGGTAGCTAGGTGGATGGTGGACCAGTCGAGTGTATACTGGGTAAAAGGAGACTGATAAACTATAGACTTTTACCCTATTAGATCCCCTCAAATATCTCATATCTATAATGTGAGCCATGAACTATCTTGTAGCTATGATTTCATTAAAAATATGCATCACTAATCTTCACTCATGTGTTCAATAAAAGAGGTAAAACGGTGGGTTGTTCTTGTGAAAGGTTAGGGGATTGAATTGAACGAGGAAGATAGGTAGGTAGTGGCTGAAATGCCCGTACCTTATAGAAATTTATGGACCAAAGGTAATGTAGTGAAAATGTAGGGTATATATATCAATGCTCGTACATGTTAACTATATATATACATATGGTTGGAGAAAATGGATGTTACTAAATTTTTAAACACTAAAAACAATATTTATTTTAAACAATTATTTAACCAAAAATGTCAAAAAAGATTTCAACAAATAATAAAAAAATAAAACATCGAAACAACTATAAAAACATTTAGGTAAGTGCAATATAAATAAATTATGAAAATCTTAAATATTAAATTATATAATTCAATAATTAATTAAATTATATAACCAAATTCTTCTTTTGATTCAGACACCTTCTTCCAACCTTCTTCGTTGTTCATTCTTCTTTCCATCACTATTAATCCATGGCCATTCAAATTAAATTCCACGCGCCTCCTTGAATCCGTTCATTGTTTTCTGTCCATGGCCATTCGAATTTATTCCACCCGTCTCGTGGCATCCGCCAAATGGAAATTGGGGAGTGATTTAGACTAAAGACTGTGTGATCATTCCATTTACCAAAACTTTTTTATCCGTGAACAGTTGAATCTTTATGTGACCATACTATCTACCCAAACCTTTACCCTATTGTCCGTGAAAAATGGAATGTTTATGTTACCATCTATCCAAACTTAACTTTCTTATCCATAAACAGTCAATGTTGACATACTGGAATGGTAAAATTGATTATTCAAATTGCAATTTGATAAAGATAGGACAACCCAATACTTCCATCCATTTCCCATTCAAATAATTAAATTCTATGTACCTCCTGACATCTTTTTTCATTGTCCATTCAATTTAAAGTCCACCATCTCTGTCAATCCAAGAACGGGACAACCTCACATTCAAATTGCAATTTGATTAAAGATGGGATTCCTCCATACAACATGATGCATTGCTCCATGCATCGCCATTCAAATAAAGTTTGAAATTAAATTTGAAATGGGGTAGTGGAGTCTGGACTGATCAATACATAATAGATGATCGATCATTCATTGAAAATTGGGGAGTGGACTAATCTATCGCTTTTGCAAATTAACTTCCACGCGCCTCCTTCGTCCGCTCATTGAAAATTGGAGAGTGGACCAATCCGTTGTCATTCAAATTAAATTCCACGCGCCAACTTGCATAGTGGGGACATGGGAGTGGACTAATCGATGTCCATTCATTCAAATTAAACTGCACGCCTACTTGCATCCGTGAATTGAAAATTGGGGGAGTAGAATAAAGACTATTTGACCATCCCATCAACCCAAACTTTCCTATCCGTAGTCGGTGCCACTTGCCAGGTGGAGGGCCAACCCTGTGGATGGTCATGGGAGTCGGACAGGGTTGGCATTTGACTAGAGGGCGTTTTGCGCGTCAAATACTTTTAAAAGTTTTAATAAGTCGTCTCATCAGACGGGCAAACAATTCATTTGCACTTCTTGGGAAATTTGACTGACATTCGGGTGGACTGGTCTATGCCAACTCTTACAAGAAACATTATCAATTGGTTGGAAAATGATAGGATGTCTTTAATTCGCTGGAAAATGATGGAAAATGATAGGATGTCTTCTGGTTCATCTGGAACCTATGGAAGACTAGAAACACCTACATTTTTTAGAGCAAAGAGCCAAATATGCCCTACCTCTGTTTTTGATGGCGCTGCAGCGGACTCAAAAGGTGGTGCAGGGGTTTGTATTTGGATAAATGAACAACACTTCATTGAATTGAAACTAGGCTGCAGTAGTAGCACAAATATTAGAGCTGGGCTTTTGGCACTTTCGGATTTACTTTCCATTGCCAAAGATATTGGATTTCCATATCTACATATCTTTGGCGACTCCTCTGTGATTATAAATTGGGCAAAAGATGAATCCACTCTTTCTATTGTGAACCTAGAGGCTTGGTGCAACAACACCAAAAAGATGATCTCTTTGTTCACTTCTGTGGATTTCAGCCATGTTTATAGGGAATATAATATGAGGGCTTATTCATTATCCAAGGATGGGCGTATGGCTCTTGGCCATCTTTCTTTTATGGAATATTGTAAAGGCGACAATTTTAGGGAATTTTATCTTCAGATGTTTTGAGTATCAGCTTTGATGTTGAATAAGGACTAACATATGATGTTGTTAGCTCTTTTGGGATGCTATCCTTCTATAGATTTTGGTACATTGAGGTTATCTCTGGATTTGAGAGGACTCAAGCCTGTCTTGGATAATGACTCAGGGCTCTTGTTATCTTCTTTTGAGACATATGTGGCTGACCTTACTTGCAGATTTTATATGAGAGGACATCTCTCGGTTACATCAAGCCTAGGTGGGGACAAAAGCTAGCTCAGCCCTATCTCCATGCTCTTTTTTTTTATTTTTGATGATATTTCTTCTTGAATTGTGGTTGGATGCTCATGAATGGTCTTGCTGACTAGATGATGTAACACATTACCTTTGATTCATTTGAATATCAATGAATGCTTTTTTCATCTGAAAAAAAAAAACAATTCATTTGCACGTGTTTTTATATGTTCCATCATAAATTCTATTTAGCTATAGTACGAAGGTCAGCTCATTAGGGTAGGTGTATACTTGGATGTTATTGAATACCTACCTATAACTTTAAGGTGGTAGTTGTAAGTGTGTAATTAAGGTTGGAATAGTTGTTGTATGATGAATTATATGATATACTTTGGTCGATTTAGCTATAGTACGAAGGTCAGCTCATGAGGGTAGGTGTATACTTGGATGTTATTGAATACCTACCTATAACTTTAGGGTGGTAGTTGTAAGTGTGTAATTAAGGTTGGAATAGTTGTTGCATGATGAATTATATGATATACTTTGGTCGTAGACATTCATCTCTTGTTTATTATGTATTTCAAAATCAAGCATAAGCTACCCATTTGAAACCATATTGGCATAATGTTGTTTTAATCAAATTGGCATAATACTATAGATTCATTCCAATTTTTCTTTTCAAGTTCACAATTTTGTTAAGCTAGTGATTTAGTATATTTTGTTTTCCTCATTAACATAACACTTCACTCAATCATACTAGCCCATTCTCGATGTTTCAAGCAAGCACTAGACTCTTCAAGCATTTAATAGTATGTTGTGATGAAAAACATACTATGAACTTGCCCAATTACAAGCTCAAAATTTTCCATAGTACTAAGGTACTTGTTATGACCCTTTGATGATTGCAAGTTGCACCAAGCGTTGGAATTTAATTTCTGGCCAAGGAAGGAGACACTGCCTCCATCCACCATGGGCATATTATATTTATCTAGTCTTTGGAATAAAAGGTCACAATTTCATTTTTTTCACACGGAAAAGGACAACTTTATATTAATAAAATTGTTTCTTAAAAATGACACTGCTTACACAAAAGTGACTAGAGTATCTTCTTCGCTTAAAGTAAGACCAATCCATCATATGGCTTACATAAGTGGCTAACTCAAAACAACATTCCTCGCAGATAAGGAAACGAGCTATTGGGCATGACATAGTTTGTTAACCTTGTAAAATTTAGAATGTACATTCCATCTTATCCTAAATTTATTACTTGGATGTCTAATGCCATCGGGTGTCACTTTTAAGTTGTTTATGTCACTCTTGGTAGGAAGTTATGTTCAGAATACATGATAAAAAATATAATATATGCTTTTATTGCTATTTTTTATTAGAAGTTACAATTTTAATAAATTTTTTAATAATAAAAGGTAATTTATTTAACAAACTTCATGGTTGAAGGGTGACTTTCTCAACATGACATTATGTGATGGAGAAGATAAAAGTCTCAAATATAAAAAATAGTCTGAAGAGCATAGGTGAAATGAAATTCCAACACTGGATGGGACAACCTGACCAAGAAACCCGTTGGACGATGGAGGGCCTCAATCCTGAGGATGGAACAACCTAACCGAGAAACCCGCATGATTGGAATTGACAACTTGTAGGAACTAAATTACAATGCTTCGGCAACCCGTCTACTACTACTGGATTTCTTTTATTTAAATTTATAACTAATTTTAACATATCTAATAGGTATTAACTCAAAACTCGTATTCGCAAATGAAGTTGCATTTCTCTAGAGAATCTTGGACAATGACTGAGCAAATCCACACACGTTTTATAACTTACAATATTAAAAACAAAAGAAATATGGCATGTCTTATTCTCCTCATTGAAGTGGGTCTTTCCCTCATTGAAAGTGTTGGCCTAGGGTTTGTTTTTAGGCGATTTGGTACCTATTTTATAAATTGTGGTCGAAGGTTGCGACGAGATAGTAAAAAGGACAGACAACTCCGATAATTGAGGCAAAGGTTAAAGAAGAGTACTCGTTTGAAGAAGTCCAAGGAAAAGGTTGGTTAGTTAGTTAGGAATTTTGTCCACTTATGTAATGAGTTGAGTAGTGGGATCAGGATGTAAATCGGACCATTAGAGCCTATAAGTATGTGATGGGTTGGGATGATATCGATAAAAAGATAAAGAGTGGAATATGCAAATTGACATAATATTGTTTTGAGTAGAAGTCTGAGTTGAGTCGCAATGTATGAGTCAATCTGCAGGTCGTGTGCATAGATATGTTGTAAAGGATGATTGAGAGGATGTATGTAAGTTGACTGCATAGACAAGAAGCGTTCGAGCTGCAACTCTTAGGAATAAATGAGAACTTTTGTGGTTTTCTCCTGGTTTGGGTTTCCATGTTAATTCTTGGTGTTTTGTTCTTTATTGATAGATGAGTAGATAATTAATATGAATGGGTAATTAATGTGAAGTAAATGAATGATAAGATGTATTGTTGGTCAAACACATGACAATGAATCTGATATATGTCGTGATCATGGATGTATGTTTCTGTCACAACCTATGATCTATTGATGTATGGTCTGCCGATGCAATTTCTGTCAAGGTATGTGTTAGTGAAAATCCAATTCACTACTATAGAAGCATGGTTCTTGTAGCTCACATAGATACGTCAGGTGAGAATTCATCTTCTATTCAGGTGTTGTCGAGAGGCTTCAACTCCTTTTGGGTCAGTATCTAGGGGTTTGTAGGTACCTGTCGGTATGAACCTGAGTTAGTGTGAATGTATGCCAAAAAATGGTTCTGTTGCCGATATTGGGATCATTATGAAGGGGGCATGTTTTGGCATCTAAGGAAGCATGAAATTTAGGATTACGTAGATCAGAAGGCAAGAGAGTTTGCTTATAAAGAAAACAAAGATTCACAATTGACTCCAAGATGATGGCTACTAGGAAGGTATGTTTACTCTTATATTCATGAGATATTTTTCAGTGATTTCCTATTGTATTGTATGAGTGGCTGGCAAGATTAGCATTACAGAAGAAGAATTTCCAAGGAGGTGAACCTAAGAGTTGGACGCCACAGTTGATCCAACGACTAAAAAGTGTTGACAATACAATATTAAGGGGTTTTGTTGAGCCTAGGGAAAGGAAAGCAGAATTCACTTAGAATTTTTCTTAAGTATGGAGAAGAGCTAGAGAAGAACATAAAGGAGTTGTGACATAAGCAACGATAGGAAGGAAGAAGAAGGAAGATGTACGACAGAAGACGAAGTCGCGCCAAGAAGGAATAATAAGGATGATGTGTGATAGAAGAGGAAGCCGTGATAGGAAGGAAGAAGGAAGATGCTCGACAAAAGAAGAAGTCACCACAAAAGGAAGGAATGCGATAAGGAAAGATGTGACTGAATTACAGTACAATAAGGCATGCAAGTGGTATAATGGCTGGAAAATGATAGTAGGGAATAACCGTTAGAAACTATCATGCCATAAATATCATGGGTACGAGGTCAGCTAGATCCGACGAAAGCCACATGTATGAAGGTATCTTTGTGAGATAAGCCATTAGTGCTTACGGTCAGGTGTCACTAGATTAGGAAAGACAACCTGTTGGTTAAGTATAGGAAGTCACCTAAGAAAGCGATAGGTAAAGAGTCTGTAATGAGTCTGTATAAGAGTCTATAAAAGGAGGAACCCAAGTTGTATGCGGGTTAGTCTCTCCACTATTAGCTTCTATGTATTTATTTTTTGTTAGTTTTTGCTAAGTTCTTTGAGTTGAAGAATCTACAGCTAAGTGCGCAAAAGTGTAGGAGAAGTTGAGTCGATCCAGGATGTGTGTGGATTGTTAGTAGAGTCAAGTAGGGAGAGAGTAGAAGAGAATATCAGAGAGCATGAGAGGAAGAAAGATTCTTTATAGATAAAGAAGAAGATCAAGAACCAAGTATACAGCTTAGTGTGCAGACAAAAGGTGCATATATTTCTCATTCCAGATGAAGAGCACCTTTTTGGTTTTTCGCGGATGGGTTTCCATGTTAGATTCTATGTGAATGTTGAATGTGTTTGAGTTGCTTGTATATATGTTGAATTGAATGAATGGCTATATATTTTCTTATGAATGAATAGATGTATATCAATCACACTATTCTAAGTTGAATACATTTATGTTGCATTGGGGTTGTTGTTACATTAGTTGCAAAGGAGAAGTTGGGTTGCAGTCTAACTATTCATAATAAGAATAAGTAATCCATCCAAGGGCTTGGTAGAGATCCTTGGTAAATAACCGAGGTACTAGAAATCCCCCACCCGACTGTAGAAACTTGGTTCTAGCTACTACCCATAGAAAGATATCTCGAGTGAGACTACATCTACATTGTAGGTGTTGTCTACTGGGATTTGCTTTGTCGGGCCGATATCTTGGGCTTTGTTGCACTAAGTATAAGGGACTGAACCTGGGTCAAGGTCTTAAGAGGAAGGAGAAAAGCCAACAACTATCGATTTTGGGACAATAACATCTTGTAGGGATACATTATTGAGATTGATGTGGATACTATCAAATCATATAGTGAATTGGAAAGGGAATTCTTTCGAGGACTAAGAGGTAGGTACCTTCATTCTTTAAAATTGTGGTTTAAGATGCTGGTGTGTGAAAAGGGGATTCTAGGGATGAAATTCGATGAGTTTATTGATTATACACGGGTGAATGGGTGTCGACCAGAGGGAGGTCCAGAGAATAATGTATGGGATAAGCTTAAATTTTTCGAGAAGAAGTAAGCAATATTGATGAAGATAGTGGCCACCTGAGGAATGGGAAGAAGTTTCGGTCAAGCAAGAGAAGGAGGAGTACGATTAGGAGAGAGGGTTGCAGTGTGACCAGATAGAGAGATTATGAATTAGTGCGACTCCTCGATGAATAATCTTGTGAAGAAGAAGACGAAGAAGAATATTGACTTGTTTCAAAAGAGGAAGAAGATCCAAAACTGCAACGGACCCAAGGTTGTGACAAACCCACGACCTTGCGTCTGTCTCCCAAAACTGAGGTAATTCCCAAGAATTCATCACAATATTTTTCAATAAATAAAATTAATAATTATCATAGTGGTTTTCATAATAAGGTTCCGCATATTACACCGCCAAGTTTGAATATGTCGATTCCATAGAGACCTAGGATGGTTAGGGATGATATGAAGTTACCTATTTTCAATGGGACTAGATCGGAGGATCCAGAGCAACATTGGTTTCTTTGTGAATCCATATGGGTTGTTCGACAAGTACAAGATGAAGTTGTCAAGATGACCCTGATGATCACGAATTTTAGAGGTCGTGCCTTAGATTGGTACATGAAATTTTCTGTCGAAAATGCACAAAAGACATTAGTTGAGATTAAGTCGGGAGTGACAAGGCCCGTTGTGGTGCCTCCCAGTGGCCAGACATATTGCATATAGTCTCACATTATGGCATCATTCTCCTCATTGGGCTGCCTTTGTTCAAAGTACTCTGTGATAAGTCTCCCTTGGATCCCCTGGAGATCACTTGTCCAGTACCTTCCCAAAGTATCTATCATTGTAGTCATCTCCCCAGTTCAATAGCTATTATTTCCTCCCCATAAGTTAGTGTCATCAACTGCTAGGTCATCCCTGTCATTATGCTTTGAACAAAGGAAGTTTGAGTCCCTTGTACTCCCCTACCCCTGTTGTCCATTCTGTTTCTCAATCCCATTATTATTCCATATCTATGGTTGTCCCCATTGTTCTTATATCAAGGAAACCTCATTGCCTTGGTAGTTGTAGGTATTCCTCTATCAACGTCAACACATTTGTTCCAGAGGATAGACCCATAGGTCCCTATATATTGGTTTCATCCACCTAATTGATGAGTCCCTTTGACCACTTGAAAGTAGTCCTTAGTACCTTTTGGGTTGGTTTTCTCTCATGTGCTCAACTTTAGCTACATTATCGCACCATCGAGATTCATACAGGGTATTGTTTCCTTCATTATTTGGTAGAAGACCTTGGTTGTCACCTGAATCTAGCACATTGGTGAGTGTCTTTGGGACCCATATAGTTTCATGTCCTTTGTGATAACCGGGCTGCGTTGGCGACCGTGTTTGGAAGCCACTCCGTATCATGCTTCTGTATATCTACAATATCAGATGTCATTTATTGTAGCGTAGAGATTCTGACTCTCGGACATTGAGTTCATGTAGTTGTGTACACCCTCAGATTCAACAAAGCGTCAATTATTGTGATATTGCATTCCAAGATAATGCTATTGTTTCTATGTACTTGCTCTTCATATTAGTATTTGTATTCAACCTCCTATTGGGGCCACCATTATGTACTACCGTTATATGTATTGATCGACTCTCCTTGTTTGATCCTTGATCCCCATTTTTATATTGAGACATTGATACGAGCATGGATATGCCCACCTCATCCATATATATGTCTAAGTTTATATGTAGCTTGTCCATTTTGAGAAGCAATACAAACCAAAAGCCACTGTAGTTTGAATGAGGAGACTCCAACTCTCCACGGTTCTCTCGGGTTTCTCCATCGTTGTCACCATTTCTCCCTTTATCCTATGATGTTTTCCATTCGTATGATGAGCTCTTTCCCTCATACATCACGGGGAAATCTGTTAACACAAAAAATTGTTCATGTAGCTCTCTATGGTCAACACCATAATTATACATCATAATCCCATCATCATTCCCTTCATTTTTACCTTCACAATTAAATTCCTTCCAAATTGGTCCAAGTAATCATTATTCATTCCCTCATAAATACATTAAGATGTGCATTTATTGCAACAAATCCCCCATTCTTTTAAAAAAGGAAAAAAAAACCTAAAATAAGAATGGGTCATAAACCATGGACCAATACCATGCAAAACATAAAACCATGGACCAATATCATGGGCAACAAAATCTTGGATCATCCTATAAATAAATTGTGAAGATCTCCCCACAAACACTTTTTAGTCACACTGTTTGTCCGTCATACTTTTTCCACATATTTCCACATCACATTGTATGTTGAGTTTACTCCATACAATCCTTGATTCCATTCCCATTGACAACCCTAGTTGGAGAAAAATCAGAGAAACGGATCATGGAATCCATTGGACCAAATACTCAAACGGCTGTAGTGACCCATTTACAAAGGTATGAATAGTTGCATTTGTTTAATTAATTAAAAGAAAATATAAAAAATAGTTTGTTTATTTTTTGTTAAGTAAGTCAAGGTTCAATGGTTTCCCTTGCACCATGAACTCTACCTCTAGATCCTTCTAATCTAAGGTTGGTGCTTTTGCACGTAGTCAGAGAGAAATCTCCACTACAATTAGTTATACCATGATTTCCCACACCTATGAAACATGCCTTGATGGCCTACATTGTCCCTTTATAGAGTCAATACATCCCTTATGCTCAGTTGAAACCCTAAAAATCACATTTTGTTGATGTACACGGGTCAACAACACTACAACTTTCATATACACATCTTGTTCCATTACATCCCTTGTACATCGGGTTTTGTGCTAAAAAAAAAAAATATTTATAGTTTTCCATGACAAGTCATGGCTGTTATGATCCTTGGCCTTCCATATGATGGAAAACACTTCGATTTGACTTTCCATATCCCTTTTGAGGGCTATATATTGAGCCATTGTGAAGCATTTGAGGAGGAGAACCTTTGTGAGCAAGTAAACTATAGTGAAAATTTTCCCCATTTCCATTACCTTGAGTCCGCATCCCTTTATCCTTGATAGAGTGAACTCCTTTATGCTAATCTCTCAAGCTCTTCCCTATCTTGTGTACGAGGAACCCAATTACTTCTTATACTTGTGAGCTTTCCATTGTATGGATGATTGAACTGGTGGAGGCCTAGGTGGAGGAACTTAGTTTCTTGGTTCTGACGAGTTGCCAACAAAAGGTTGTCCCTATGTACTTTTGTTATTTATATTAATATAAACATTAGAGGAAATTTCAACTCAAAATGGGACTTTTAACACTAATTCAAATTCCATGTCATCATGTGTTAGCGAATGAAATTGATTTAAATTTGAAATACTGTATAGGTCTTAAAACAATTTTTTAATATAAATTTGGGGATATGTATCATAAAAAAACTACTTTTTTGTTCATATTTTCGACATATATCCCTGTGTTTTTACTAGAATTTCGATCGAGAGAGCTCCCTGGATGAGAAATTAAATTCTGCATCCAAGGAGTACCCACTCGGCATACTTTTGATGGACCCCACTACCCCAAAAACAAGAAATACATGAAAAAACGTGATGATCTGATCCATTGAAACCTACAGGCCCTTTAAACAATTCCATGGATTTCAAAATTTCATTTCCTCATGCATGTTGAATCAGTGGAATGAAATTCCACCTTAGATCCATCCCTGATTAGATCTCCACCATTAAAACATGCCCTTCTTTTAATTGATTCTGCAGATTTAGAAAGTTACTTTCTTCATGCAAGTTAGATCAAGGAAATAAATTTTCACCATAGATATTCATCATTAGTTTATATAAGCCATTGAAAGTTGCATAATATACCAAGTTCCACATACCAAGAATTCTAGTTAACTCATGCACATGTTCCCTTCTTCCGCACTGTTGATCTTAGGCTGACATTCTCCAAGCCGTTGATCCGAGGTAAAGATGTGGGCTGCAAAAAGAGGAAGGTGGGATCCTGAATTCCATAACCAAAACTTCACATTTCTACCTTTCTGCTTTCGCCCTTTTCTTTCTGTACTATTGATCTATGCGCAAGCTCTCTGAACCGTCGGATCTCGGACTACAGAAAGATGAAGTTCAAATTTTCACCACCAAATTCTTAAGTTTTCACTTTATGATTTCTGCCCCATTTCTTTCTTTTTGGACCATTTATATTGGGCGGAAACTATCCTGACCATCGACTTTGTGGATCACAGAAAGTGAAAGTTCAACCCTTTCACGACTAAATTCTTAAGTTTCACGATTTCTGCTTTCCACCCTTTGCGCCTTTGCGCCTTTCCACACTCTTGATCTGCATGGGAGCTTTCTTAACCATTGGATCTGGAGGATTATGGAAGAAAAAAGATCAAACTTTTATACCCAAAAACTTTGGGTTTGTCGCTTTCCAATTTCCTCCCTCCTGCGCCTTTCTGCACTATTGATCTGCGTGGAAGCTCTCCTAATTGTCAGATCTAGATCGCGACGTTGGAAGGCAGAATTTCTAACTCTTTACGACCAAACTCTTGTATATTCCATTTTTTGACTTCTACCCTTTTCTTTCTGCATCGTTGATCAGTGTGGAAATGGTCTGAGCCATCAGATCTAGACTGCGGAAAGCGAAAGTCGAGCTTACCACTTTTATAACTAAGTTTTTTACCTCTTCTGCACTTCTGCTCCCAACTTTCCTTGGGCGAAAATGAATTTTAGCCATTGATTTTGTCTGCTGTAGATCCATGTCGTTCATTTGCTGTCATTATTCAACCAAGGGGGGATTTCTTCATTTGAATTCATTTTCAAGGTAAAAAATCAGGATTTCTTAATCATTTTGGCATTTTGAATCTAGAAATGTCTCTTCAAAAACTTGCAAACCTTCATCAACATTCTTAAGGGTCTTATGATATGAAAATTCACAACTCATATTCTTTCTTTCACTGGACTATCTCTTACCAACTACTTATCTCAAAAGTAGTGATAACATAGGTTTAGGGGCATATCTAATAATAACACACGTGATTTTTTGTTTAAAAAAATGCGCATGTGTTTTTGTTCAAACAAACACGCATGCGTTATTTAAAATTACAACTATATTGTTCGGTTTGGTGA
>LPNX010274970.1:127307-171736 GCA_001517045.1 Pseudotsuga menziesii | reverse complement strand
GGAGTGTTAGTGGTAGGGGAGACATAGGTATTCATGTGTGTGTGAGAGAGAGATAGAGAGAGAGAGGAAGGGGGGTGTTAGGAGTTTGGTGGGGTTAGATTAATGTGGAGGTATTTAGGTGTTGTAGAGGGGATGTAATAGGCAGTTAGGAGCATTTGTAATAATAATTTACAGATGTTTTTATTCAAACAAACGCACACATGATATTTAACATTATAAATATATTTTTTGGTTTGGTTATAATAGCGTTAAAAGGTCGGGGTTAGGGGTTTAGGGAGGATATTTAGGTGATTAGAGGGAAGGGAGGGTATACATGTGGAGTGTGGTTGTTTGTATTAGAGAGAGAGGGAGAGGTAAGGGAGGAGAGGGAGGGGAGAGAGAGGGAGAGGACTAAGGGGTTTGAGGTACAAAGAGGAGTAGGTGGTATGACAGAAAGAGAGAGAGAGAGAGAGAGAGAGAGAGAGAGAGAGAGAGAGCATGGGGTTGTTGGGGGGTTGGAGGGATTGGGTTGGGTTAGAGGTAAGGGGAAGAAGAGGGAAAAGAAGAANAAGAAGAGGGAAAAGAAGAAGGGGGAGAGAGAGAGAGAGAGAGAGAGAGAGAGAGAGAGAGAGAGAGAGATTTTTCAATGGTAAGGGGTTATAGGTAGAGATAGAGAGGGAGTGTTAATGGGTTAGAGGTAGATATTGTTAGCACCTGTGCTAAAATTTGAACATTTTTACAGATGCATCCATGCTAATTCCCCTGCAAAAGGATAAGCCAGTGAAAATGATGTGTAAGGTAAAAAATTTCCCATTTCATATAACCTGAGTAAGTGTTGAGCAGGTTCTGAAGGATCCGTTCTTGGTTGAAAGTGAAGAAAATGGTAAAAAATTCTTAGGCACAACCTTGGAAATGAGCCT
The DNA here is from genome assembly GCA_001517045.1 of Pseudotsuga menziesii. Lineage (NCBI taxonomy): Eukaryota > Viridiplantae > Streptophyta > Pinopsida > Pinales > Pinaceae > Pseudotsuga > Pseudotsuga menziesii. The sequence goes on along the minus strand of LPNX010274970.1, from coordinate 170,837 downwards.
GGTATGAAAAATCCAATCAAGGATAAGTCTTGGCGAGAATGGACGGTGGATATCCGAGCCGAAAAGTGATTTGATGCTTCGGAAGAATCCCGCAGAAGAAATGTCAAAGACAAGAGGAGATACACATCTAATCCCATATCAATGGTCAAGGATGACTCTGGGATAAATCAACAGTCCAACAAAAATGTGAAAGCAAAAAAGGAAAATGTTTTGTTGTGAAATTTGGTAAACCTGAATTTTGCTTTTTGCGGTCTGAGATCCAACAGTCAAGGATTAATCTGAGATAAATCAACAGTCTAGGAAAAGGAGAAAGTGGAAAAAGTGAAAATCTAGCCATAAAAAGTTGAAAGCCCTCTTTCTGCTTTCCGCTAGCCCGTAACACAAGCCCACTTTGATCATAGATCAACGGTTCAGAACGCTTCCACATTTTTAATCTCAGATCAATGGCTCGGAAAGGACTAGAAAGGCTAGAGAGGAAATACAGAAATTTGGTTATGGAAAGTTGGAATCCCTCTTTCCTCTTTCCGCCAGCCCATAAGATCTACGGTTCAGAGAGATTCTGCACAGATCAACAACTTGGAAGGGATCGAAAAGGAAGAATCCGAAAAAAAAATTGAACATTATGAAAGAAGAAATATTACCTTTCGTGAACCACAACCTACAACTTGATCTCAGATTAACAACTAGGAAATTTTGTGTCTAAGATCGATGGTGTGGAAAATAGCAACATGCGCACTGGATAAGAAGATTTCTCGATATGCGGAATCTGGTAGGCCCAAAAAATTTGACGGTGGAGATTGAGGTGGGTTTTAGATCCACGGTACATAATGATTTCGCTGGGGGAAGATGCAGGTTCAAAAGAAATGTCATTTTCAGCGAAAAGGGGTTAACGTGCGGGAAAAATTAACGGTCGGATGGGCACCAGGACTGATATATATGGACAACATCTATTCCATGGCCGCAACTAGCATTGGAAAATAATTTTCTCAACCCAGTGGAATTGGTTAGACCCCACAACATTAAATGGACCAGATCAATGACCGATCAAGATCCAAGGATGAGAAAAATTCCGCTACCAGAACATGCGAGGAGAAACTAATTTTTTAGACCTGCGGAATTTGGTAGACCCCACAGCATTCAATGAGCCAGATCAACGACCAATCAAGATCCATGGATGAGAAAAATTTAGCTGCCATAACATTCGAGGAGAAACTAAATTTCAAAATCAGCGGGATTTAGATGCTCGTGGCTAGATCCAAGACATGCGTCTACAGAACATGGTTTGATCAAATTGATCATAGTATGGGAAAATCTTATGATCAACGCGTCTATGTGCAAATCTACACTAGGTTGGGTAAAACCATGCAAAAGATAGTCACAAAGATTCAGATTGATATACAAATTGAAGAGAATGTTTATAACATGAAATAAAATCCATGGATGTCAAAATAACTCTCAGAAATAGTCTAGATAGAATTCTCTAACAAGATGCAACAATACAAGGCAATTTAGTAGATATAATCAATGAGAGACTTGGAGATTTGAACCCTCAGATGTATTCAAGTACTAGAAAATTTAGGATATGATAGATACACCTAAAATACTATGATTAATGCTTCAAGGCTTCTATAATAGCTCAAGCTGAATGTTGGGCCTCAGGATAGTAGGGCATAATTCATGTGGAATTCTGCCTAAGTAAGATGAAGGAACATAAAAGAGTAAGAGGAAGGAGCATCAAGGAAAAGGGAAGGATGTTGCGACAAAAGAAGGAAAGAGAAGAAGAAGACAAAGAGAAGGCGCAGGATGAGGAAGCTGTGCCAGATGAGTAAGCCACGATAGAAGGATATCTGCAAAATATCTGCATAAACAAGCATGTAGATAGTGTAATGGATGGAAAATTACAGTAAGGCATAAATATGAGAAAGTGACAATCCTTAGCAATCGTGGGTATGATATCATCTAGAGCCACCAGAAACGACATGCATGAAGGAATCTTTGTAAGTCAAACCAATAGTTTCTTTTTTTATGTATTAATAGAATATGAAAGACAACCTGTTGGCTGGAGATAGTAAGTTTGTTGGGATAGCGACTTAAGAGGAGTCTGTAATGAGTCTGTTAGAGTCTGTATTGAGTCAGTATTGATTCTGTAACAAGCATGTATGGGATCGGTATTGAGTCTATAATGGGGCTATAAAAGAAGGAACCCAAGATCTATATGGGTTAGACAGTTTTAGCTAATTATCTAATACAACATTTTGACTAATATCTAGAAATTTGGAAAAGACGCTCAAGCTAGACTTGAGATAAGAAGTTTTGGTTAAGGAATATGGATCATTGAGTCCATCAGAGTAGTGGTTCTGTAGATGAGTGCATAGACAAGTAGAGAAGGTCGAGTTGATCCAGGATGTGTGTGAATCACTATTAGAAGTAGAGTAGAAAGAGGAAGAGAGAATATTAGAGAGCATGATAGGGAGGAAGAGTCTATACGCTAGAAGAGAATATCCTGAACAGAGTTTGCAGCTTTTTGCATAGACAAAACGTGCATCTATTTCCTCATGCCAGATGAAGAGCACCTTTTGGTTTTTTCCCGGATGGTTTTCAATGATATATGTTGTGTATATGTGTGGATGTTGAAGTAGCTTAGTTATATGTGTAAATGTTGTGTTGAATGACTAGTTGATTATTGTGTTGCAATTGGATAAATGTATGGCTACTGCATTATATTAATGAATATTCTTGTGTTGTCTATTCACTATTTTTTCATGTAAGTCGCATAAAGAAGGGTCAGATCATAGCTTGGTATTGAAATATTTTTCATACAAGTAACCCACCTTCCTGGTCTTCGTTGGAAACCTTCGCGTAGAGAAAAGGTACTGAAACACCCTCCCACACAAACTACAGAAACGTGGTTATGGAAGTTACCCATAAAACTGAGATATCTTGGGTGAGATGAAATCTGTATTGCGGGTGTTGCCGGATGAGATCTACTATGTCGGGCCGATATATTGGGATTTGTTGGGATAAGAAGGGACTAAACTTGGGTCCAGTGGTAGAGAGAGGGAAGAAAGACAACAAATGGTTCCGTTGTCAGGACCTTAAAGTGTTTTGGTGAGGGATATGTGAAAAAGGAATTATGTGGATGCAAGACTGAATAGCAAAGGGTGTTTATGTCTCAGCACAACCCTAGAGTGAGATGTTCCCAGGAGATAATGGAACTAAACTAGAGCCTAGATTTTTAAGAAGCGAAAAAAGATTTATATCTAGTAAAAGAAGGAAAAATATGTTAGAATGAGGGAGTTGCAGCACAGATCGAGAACAAGAAGGCTATGAGTTTGCATCATACTTAGTTGAAGGATATTGTGATGAAGAGGAGGAATATCAGTCGATGTTAGAATGTGAAGAGGAGTCATAAGAATCAACTGAAGCTCTAGAACAAGAACGTGTGTACAAATTTCCTACAGTACCGGAGGTAAGAGTGCGAGGCATGTCTCCAAGTGATTCTATAAATACAAGTACTGCTAACACTGTAAATAGCGGACAAGGAAGTCCCACTAGTACAAATTTTGTTTCAATTGTACCAACAGTAAATACAATGGATGGAGCTGACATTAAGCTCCCAGTATTCAATGGAAATGGGTTGAAGACACAGAATAACATTGGTTTCTTTGTGACGTTGTCTAGACTATAAGGCATATCCAGGATGAAAATATTAAGAAAGCACAGATGATCATGATGCTACAAGGTCGTTCGCTAGACTAGTATATAAAATTTTCTATAGTACCAGTAGGACTTGTCCCAAAAACAATCAACGAGATTCAGTTAGGGTTGATAAATGAATTCAACAAGATAAATTCTAAATCATGATGCATCACTGAGATCAAAGAGATTAAGCAGCTACCGACATAATATTTTTGGGACTTTGACCAAAGATTTAAGACATTGATGGACAAAGTGAGTTTCTAGATGTCGAATGTGCAACACAAGGAATGGTTTATTTCCTCCTTGCTACCACATATATGGACCCCATTGATGCAATAGAAACTCGTGTCATAGACAGAGGCTCTTGAAATAGAGATGAAATTAGAAGCCTCGCCAATTGGAGACACTGGCTTGGGAATGATGCAAATTCAGTCACAACTGGCCAATATTACGGTGCAGCTCCAAGACATTAAAAAGGAAAAGGAAGTTCAGGAGGAACTCTGGTGTACAAGATGTAAAACAGATGGACACCATAAATATAATTTCCTGGCACTCATGAACTATGTCGTAGCAGGTGCACCAAACCCATTAACCATCCAAGGAATGCCTTGGCGTAGAATATGTCAGACTAGAGGTCACAAGCCCAAGGAATGTTTGTAATTATAGAAGATTGTAAGTGCATCATCTATTCTTTATTGTAAATTTTGTAAGTCTCTATGTCATGATGAGAAAGAATACAGATCCCTTCAGCTGCTGCAAGAAAAAACAATGGATACCTACTTAATGAAAAATGATGAACAAATCCAAGATGAACAAGCGTAGTCTCAGTATCAGCCTGCATAGTACCAAAAACAACAATATCCTCAACCGCAATACCAACAAAATCAGTATCCTCAACAACAAAAATATCCTCTGCAAAGGAGGGGTAGGAATTTTAGAGGTCGAGTACAACAACTAGGAGCAGGATTTTTTCGAGGAAGATGCCATATCGTATGTTATAATTGTGGGAATCTAGGACATTTTTCCCAAGATTGTCAAAGTCCTGCGAAAAATTGTACATATTGTAAAGCATTTGTACACATTGTTGAATAGTGTCAGCAGCTTATTGTGAAATGACAGGTTAGAATTGTCGTTAACCCAAACTCAATGTAGAATCTAGATCTGAACCCCAATCTGAATATTTATATGATTTATGTTGAACCAAGAAAAAATCACATTGTTGTAGTCACATGAGGAGGTGTGCGACAGGAGAAGACCAAAATACACGGCAACGACAACTGCAGGTGAGACTCACGACAAAAAATGCTTTGATAGATGTACAACAAGAGAAAGAAGTCTTCTTCAAGCTACGACAAGAATTTGTTGATACCAACCAGCCGTTGACATATGGACAAGTTTGAGCTATGCCCAAATAATTTGAACAACTAATCAGAAAGTCACCAATGAAAAAGGTTAGTAAGCTTAAAGAATTTTTCAAAAGTTGTTTATCACTAATCCATGATAAAGATGTTGTTGCAGAACTGACAACACTCATAGAAGAAACAATAGAAGACCTACCGCATGACAAAAGAGTTAATCATATCAAGAGAAAACTGAATATGAGTCGAGAACTGTGAATGACTACGCAGATAGGAGAACATGATATGGACTATATCATATTAGATTTGCGCTCAAATGTCAATATATTGACAAGACATACATGGGAGAGCATGAGTAAGCCACAACTAGAATGGTCTCCTATTTAGCTAAGGCTTGCAAACCAATCGAAGGCTCTACCAATCGGTAGACTAACCCAAGTACCTGTGGAAGTTGAAGGATTAAGAACATATGTCAAATTCAAAGTTATTCACATTTTCAATGACACAAACCAATATCCTGTACTTCTAGGAATCGATTGGGCAATATATAGCCAGACTATTATAAAATTCAAGAAAAGGATCTTGTCTTTCGAATATTATGGAATAAGAGTGGTTGTGTCGATCGACCCGCTTGAAGGAAAACCATATGGCGAGCTTGTGCATAGTGAAGGGCAGGACAATTATCAGGCTCAGCTGTACAACATCATGTCTTTGAATGAAGACTATATTAACCCAACAACTGATGGAAACCTGAGTTGGCGGAGTGTAAGCTTGTGCACGTCTGACTCAAGTGATGCTCTGTGTTAGCACCGAGATTTGAGCCCCAAGGTTGAGGGGAAGGATCGCTCCCAGGTAATAGCAGAACCACTTTAGATTGTGCCTCTAGCCTTGAGTAGTCAGAGAGGGATCTCTTACTTGTATTTCAGATTTTACTCCGTCTAAGATATTCACTCAAGGATGGTCAGGAGACCAGACTCTTGGAAAGGGACAAAGTAGAGTGATGTGAGATGCAGGTGGGATTATTAGGGCAAGGGACCATTGGCAATGGAGTCAAAAACCTGAGTAGGGAACATTTGCATGAGGAAAGAATGGCATAGGGTTGTAGATGGAGGCAAGATAGCCGTCGATCTTGAAATCAGGAGATATTTAGTAGGTGGTTAGGGGAAAAGAGAGAACAACCCATTGCGTGGAGCACCAGCGAGATGAATTCCACGCAACTTTAGAAGAAAAATTCATAAATGTCTGAAACAATAGACGGAGCATAGCATGTATGAATTTCGAACTATTATACACTAAGTTACAGACATGAAAGCAATCAACAAACCGGAACGGAAATAGGATATACATTTCACGTAAAGAAAATACATATTGAAAGAAGCAACGGCATATGAATCTCTGTCTTAAGAAACAACTCTTCCTCTGTAATTTTATTTCATAACACATGCATTAGCTCTTATTTACAATAGAGAGCCTTAGCCCTTGAAGGTTTTCCAATCCTCCAGCTAACTCTTTTCCCCCTATCGGGAGTGCATTTATAATACTTCAGTGCTGAGATTATTCTCTGAAACAAACCTAAAAAATGTTTGCAGTCACAATCATGCATTAATAGTAAAGAGAGTGGAACTATTGCCACATTTTACAAATATAAACAAACATTATGGAGCTAGTGGGTGCATTCGGCCCGAGTGACAGCTTGACGTTCTTGGCAATTATTATGGATAATGAGTATGATTCTTCCTTCTCTGTCCAACGTGTGTGTTTTTGTCGTGTTTCAAATGCAGCTTTCCACATGGGCACACACTGGAAGGGTAGTTTGCATATTTCACCTGCTCAACCTCATCCGCCACCTCATTCTTCTCCGGGTAACACTGTTAGCCATGGGGTCTGGAAGAAGGGCAGCATTGCTCTTGGCTGAGGCAAGCCCATGAGGTGGCTTGTCATTCTTGTGCTTCTCATATCCAGTAAGGTGGGCTCTCCCACAGGTAGTAAGGTGTAGCATATCTACACCAGTCCCATCACCCTTGGAAAGTGGACTTCACAAACAGGGCTATGTGGGCTTTAGACCCCTGATGCTCCCATCCAAACAAATGCTTATATAGGGAGAAGTCAAGGACTGTCTCTTTACACGGAGGCTTTGGTTGCAACAATGGTATCAGGGGTTCCTGAAACAACACTTATGAGGAGTAAGTGTCCAGGCCCCATGTCGTTGGAGGTGTAGGTATCACGTCTGGGCCCCGGTGGCTGGTGTCATTCTTGGCATGCAATAACAAGGTGACGGGTGAGCTTGGAAGTTTTATCACCAACCATAAACACACCCAGATGGATAATCTTCTCGAACCAGATCGCCATCTCCAACTCTTTGAGTTTTAGTGGATTCTCAATGAAGCAAAAAATTGGGATCTGGAACTACGTTAGCTCATCCCCAGTGTTTCGAAGGTAGATATATAAGTTTTCGAGGCTAAACTTTTTAATGATTGGTCAATATTCCCGCACATTCTGTCATCGAGTGTTTTTGGTATCAACATGTGTAAGGGCATGAGAAGAGTGATCTTTTACATGCTGGGGATCTAGTCACATAGTTTTATTGGCCGTGGCACCTTACCATATGCTGTGGGAAGTATTTTTTAGATGGCACCTCGTACAACTGATCCATGCTGCAAAGTTCATGAAGTGGCTGCTCCCACATTTCCTCGCTCTTGTGATGTAGGAAACGTAATGGTCTCCCTCTTCATGCTGGCTTTGCCCCATGTGAGTAGTGGATTCACCAGTTACTTTTCGTACTTTCGTAGGCCAACTCACACAAAAAGCTGCTTATCTTTAAGTAACATGACTCTGCTATAGGGATGATTTCACCTATGTGAATCCTGCAAATGGCGTCAGGGAATCAGCCAATCTGCAAGGAGGCAGATTGAACGTGTGAACGTTTCCTCTGCTGTCATCTCCGCACTGGATGTGAAGCCTATACCCTAGAAGTCTTCTCAGCCTTCTGATTTAAGGAAATTTCTCACATCCACCATCCACGTATCTTTACTTCTACCACCAATTTCACCTTCTTTGATACGATGGGCAGCTTTGGATTGTGACACATTCTTATTCATCAATCGGGATTGACCTCTTCATGCAACCATTGATTTGAGTGGGTCCTACTATTTTCGCAATGTGAAATCCTGGTCTTCAATCATGTTAGTTGTATTGCAAAATAGACCACAACCGTAGATCTCTCTCCTTCTCTGTCATGACCGTCGATATTCATGGCCGGTACCACATTTTGTGATTTAGAATCATGAATTTATACCCACAAGTTTTGTTTGCAAAATCGGCTAGGACCGTGGATCTGCTTCTGATCTCATCTCCATTGTCGAATGCTTTTGACCTTTAACTATTTCACAATCTAGAAAAGTGGCTTTGGTCGGGCATGTTCACCGTGTAAAATGATTTGACGCCATTGATATGCCATTCGCTCAATCTCAGCCTTCGATCATGAGTCCCACTTAATGCCTTTAGCGTGCCCAACATCCTCCTCAAACTTCTGTCAGACCCATAAATAGACTATTGAAAATGGAGTGTTAACACTATGGAAAATTGGAAGATTTTATAGCTACAAATGTCACATCTCTTCTTGTGACCACTTTCCCATGATTCATCACATGTCAGCACTTCCATGACTAAACTTCAAGAAAGTCACTGAAAAAACACCTATATTGGAAGACCCATATCCGACGTTTTGTAACTCCCTTTGAAATCTTCTATGCATCGTTGGAAAATTATTTGAGTCAGATAAAAATTTCTAAACAACACCAAAGTCTGAAAATGCCTAGAAGTACCCTAAAAATGATATGTTTTGATATACACGCAAGTTTCCTTAATGAAATGGAAACCCGTATGTTGCACATGAGTTTCCTTAAGGAAACCCACGTGTTGCATGTGACTTGTTCTACATAATACCCTCGTGTTCCTTGAAAATGTGACTATTTACATTGCAACCCATGTATCATACATGCATATTGTTATTGCAACCCATGTGTGTCCCTTGAATACACAACTATTGTCTTTGAAACCTGTGTGTTTTCCCTGTAGATGTCAAAAAAAGACGTTTCTCAAAATTCGGGTAGTTTGGGTGGTTATGCAACTGACTCCTTCGGTTGTAACTACTTTGTCTTCGACCCTATCTCTTCAAAAAATGTATCAATAGAGGTAAGGAGTTCCATGAGAGGGGAATTGAACCTTTGCATCATTATGCTGGAGGAATTGGGACTCTCTTTCCCCCCACCTTTTCCCTAGAAGCTTTCTCCTTGTGTTGTAGAGCTTGGAGGTTGAGTTCCTTGGAGAAGAGAAGCAACAGAACCAGATCAAGGTTTCGCGAGGTGCCCAACTTGAAGAAAAGGTATATTTGTAATTCTTTTCATGATTAATAAAGATGTGATGTCCTTATTCTTCCCAAATAATTATTCAATGTATGATTGAATCTTTGTTTATGATTCGATTTTTATGTTGATCAGAATAGTTTCTCATATTGTTTTGATTATCATTACTTTATATGTGGTCATATTGGTTTGAGGAAGGTAGGGTTTGTTTTGTAGGTCTCTTGGAGCAAGAGGAGCAAGAGAAGTATTGAAGCACTACTTGGATCAACCTTCATTTGGCTAAGGTATGAACCATTCCAATCTCTCAATCTTGTTTATATTTACTTGCAGAACTATATGCATCTCTCTTTCAACCCCAGTACATTGATGGCCTGTTAAACCTTAGCCATAGGAAACTTTCCTCTACAATAGAATTGGTGACTCCACTAGGGAGAGGCTTGTCTGTTTGGGGTTTTTATGTTTTTCTTCCAGTCTTTTGAAAGTTTTGAGGTCCTTCTTTCCACTTAGGAACACCTTCTCAGTTTGATAGTACACCTCCCGTGCCTCCCTAAGGTAGTTTTCGGCCTTTTTTGGGCATTTTCCCCACCCATACGCGAGTTTCAGAATCCATAGTCATGTGTGTCATTTGTACACATGACTTTATATACTGTCAACTGTGTATGACACATGAACTATTACTAGGGAATGCCGTGTATGCCTGTAAAAAATGTTTTTTTCCTCATTTTGTGGTTTTTTCTGTTGTTTGATGGCTGTTTGGTAGGTTTTTTTGGGTCCTCTGTAGGTGCATGACTCTAGGGATTTAGTGTCATCCCTGTTGCTAGGAATTTTGCACCTTCTGTAGATAGAAGTTGTTCCTCTGGTCTGAATGGTCAAGATCCAGAACAAATGGTTCATGATAAGGTTGGAAGACTTTCCCTAGAAGCTATAAACACCTGGAATACAATCTTTGATGGAGTTATGTGGCTATTCTATTATGACAAAAGGTCTCCAAGGAAATACCTGCATAAACACATCAAACACACAAGAGATCAAAGATACCAGAACATCATCTAGATCTATGTTAGTGACTAAGGAATCTGACAATAACATGCAAGATTATAACATAACAAGTATATGGGAAAGGAACCAACTTTGCATTAATAAATGAAGAACGAGTTTGCAACCTATGCCTTAGTTTCGATGTACTCCTTCAGAAAACAAACATATTGTCCCCAATAGCTCTAACTTTCTCCCTCAAGCTCTCTTGACTAATAAAGGTCAGAATGTGAAAAAAACATAAATTTACTCTCTCCTCAACCATGGATATTGAGCCTAATTTTATAGGCTTGAAATGGATAGAGATGGTTGAGAAATTGGTGGGTGAGGTGGCTAGGAGATCCTACAGGGATGGATCTCAAGCCCAAATGACCCTAGTAATCAGGGATAAGGGTGCCATGAAGCCTCGTTTCGAGAAGCTTCCTGAGAACCTCTCTTTTTCACTTTTTACCAAGGGCACCGCTTTTGTCCACAATGACAGAGCAATTTTATGCAAAAACCGTGCATTGTTAAAAGGGTAAATGTGGTTCCACCGCTTATTGCCAAAATATTACAAGCGGTGCTGAAGAAGGTACCAATTTTTGAATAAAGGGTAGAAGTGGTGCTGGATTTTCATATACAAGTTTGATGTATGGACCAATGTTCTTACTTTGCAATTTGGGATTGAGGGAAACATTGAAGTTTGGTATCTCATCACATGCTGATGACGAGATTTAGGTATAACAGAATCCCCCCCAAAGCATGAGGCTAGAGGGATACGATAGGTGAGAGCTTTGAAAGAGCAAGTTATCACTTCGAGGCAAGAATGAACTTGATTGGAGATCATCAACCAGGCATTTGCAATACATCAATACTTTTGACTCATGAGAAAATGTGTCTTCATCATGACTGCATACCAATACAAGGCAGATCCATGAGAGAGATAAACAAACATGGCTACTAGAATACAACATAGATCCATGTGATAGAGGACTCAAACTTGGACATAGCTACCAGATATACAATGTAGATCTATGTCATACAAACGCAAATTTGAGCATAGCCATGACCATACAAATGTGGATCCATGCTAGTAATTCATACAATATACTCCATCACAACTTGGGGAGAAAGCTATGAGTGCTTTCCAACAAACACCCAGGGTCTTCGTCTCGTCTTCCATAAAATATGATTATATCTATGTGATTACAGTGATCTGAAGTTGAGCATGGTAGAAACCACTTGATTACTGGTCAATGATGTGAATCATTAAAAACTGCGAGGGAGATCACCATTAATGTTAATGTTTCCCAAGGTACTCTAGTGCAATCTACTAAGTGTGAATAGATGTTTTGATGTCAAACACTCAGTCGAATCTCTTAATTAAAGGTTAATGATGTGAACCTATGTTGTGAGCAAGAGAATTTGTCATTGAGGCATACAGATCTCAAGGTACTAAACTTGTTTCTAAGACTAATTCCTGGATGATGAGCTGATGTCGATAGGAATAGTCTCGTCGAAGGAGGGTCATGATAAGTCCCACATCAACGACATGAAACTCAGAACAAAATTTTGGAATGTTGTAGATAATGTAACCATCAGATTGACTCAAAAGTACTGACATAAAGGTTGTTTTAACTACAGAGGTAAACTTCTAACTTCCCTTTGAACATCGGGTGGCACGACAAAAGACTTGGCAGCATTGACTCGACGAGGCATAAAATAATATGACATTGGACAATCCATTCTTTGAAAGACTCAAAGGAGTGACATGACTCATGAAAGTGGATCAACTGAGAGACAATTTGATTTACCCAATTGACTGAATGAAATGCAAACAAGTGCCATGTGCAAAGGTGACGACAGACTTCCATTTTATTCACAAAATGAATTGATTCCCTTCCCTTAATTTCCCCATCATGATTGATGAGTGCCTCTTTTCATTTTTATGAGTCCAAAGAGGGTAACAAACACTTGTTGTAGCTTATTCGAAGACAAGTCCATTCTCATACATCTTATGAACTTGATAAAGGAAAGGTTCGTTCCCCAAAAAGGGTCTCTTAGTGTTTAGTTTAACTAGTCCAATGAAAGTTAACTCGGTATAGTTCACGTTTAGAGATTTTGAACGAAGACAAAAGAAGACTCGAAAGGGTCCTTTTTCGTATGATTTAGTCTATAGGGCCCGAAAAAGTGTAAAATAATACCCAAGAGAACTCTTTCAGTCATGATTGGATGGAGTGTTCCTTTTTCGTAAATAGTCCATTTGAACTGAAAAAGAGATAACCTACCGTCAGAGAGACGAATCTTCAAATAGGTTTACAAGTATGAAGAATACAAGTACTCGATAATATTTTCATATTTGAGGAGTCTGAAAAGAGTTTAAAGGATAATCCATTAGGTCTCTTTTCACGATGAATAATTTTACGAGTCTAAAAAGAATCAGAAAAAGACTCGAAACTTTGATACTGGTTTTTGAGAGCACGATCAAAGAATCGAAACAAACGTGCGAGGACTTTTTTCGTTTTCAAAAGTACGAAAAAGTAAAAAACAAACTTTCCCCCAGACTTTACTGCTTATTTTTGTCCTTGCAAGACTTAAATGACCATTAGTTTCCCAAAATATTTGAAAAAATGACTTTCATGAACTAAATTAAATGGTATTTTTATAAAAATGATATTAAAACATAAAAAACCTTAAAAATAGGCTATAAAAGTTTAAGTAAATAGTAAAAAACAATTCATTTCACTATTTACCAACCTTGGAGAGCATTTTGGGTAGTTTGGAGCTAAAACTTCAGCTGAAGATTACAGGAGCATCCACAATTTTTTTTCGCATCGTCAGCTTCAAGTAACAGCTAAACCCAACCTCTTTTCTTTCATGGTTTCCAATTTTTAATTTTCATGGTTTTTTGAGCTCATAGGCCAAACCTAAATCATGAAATACGGGCACCACTCCTAGCCCTTACAAGAAAGGCGGTGCTAAATAGAAATCACATTTTTGCAGTTCGACACAAGCGGTGGTACCGCTCTTCCTTAACTAGACAGAAGCGGTGCCGGCTGTGGGCATCAAAAAACTAATGGACCGACCAAAATAAAAGTTTTTAAGCAATCTTAATGATGAGAAATTCTTCTAAATGGATTTTACATTGTTTTTGGAAGGTTTATCAGATCAAAAAATAGTTATATCAAAAGAAAGGAAACATGATGAAGATGATGCCGCTACTGCAAGAGATGCGGGTTGTGTGGGTGCCCTACGAGGTTGTGGCCTTCTGAAGTTTGTCTAGACCCCTAGCATGATCTCCCATCCCTGCTTGTTGGAATATATCCTACAAATGTGGAACCCAAAGCAACAATAATTTGAGGTAGGAACTCATGTTTTGACCATAGAGGTAGAGGACATTTACTTTTGACGGGGTTGTCTAGACAAGGGGTCCCCATTTCTCTTACTGGTTTCCACGGAGGGGACGTGACTACTCAAGAGCTGATCAATCGTCATTGTCAGCTTGGCACGAGAATGTCAGGTAATAATATTCCAATTAGGGCTATGGTGGATATGGCTAGAAGCTAAGGACCTCATCAGGAATCCCAGGCAAATATCCTATATTCCATGGAAGTTATGGAACCTACGGTTTACAACTAGGCAGAAGCACTTTTTCCTGTATTCAAGGAACAACTGACAAAATGTCGGTAGGGAGAACTAAAGCAGTTTGGTTTTGGGTCCATTTTATCCTGCTTCTTCTTTGAGAGGGTGCCTCTCATGAGACCCTAGGTGTTTTTTATTGAGCTTAGGGTGAGAGACCCACGCATGTTGAGGTGGTTTGAGATCATGGCTCGTATAGGTGGTGGCAGGGCCAAGGTGAAAGTCGAGGCCACTTTCTTCCGTTAGCTACAAGACCATATCTTCATGATAGAGGATTATGCCTATGCAAGAACTGATTTCAGAAGTTACCCTCATCTACCACTATCTCCTGGTGCTCAGTGGGGGGATATTGGTAAGAAGCAAAAAGCCTAAATTTATGTTAATCATGTTTTTATATTTTTTATATTTTATGTTATTTTATGGGAAGTAACAAGACCTAAACTTGTAAATGTAGATGTTTGTTCACAGGGGTGATGACCACCTTACTGAGTTGGAGGAGAACTTAGAGCGGCTTACTCTTGACATTCCTGATGCGGCGATAGATGACCTCCCCATGTGGTATCAGAGACATACTGTAGGAGTGCTGGGTTGTTTTAGCCGACTGCTTCACATGGTAGCACGGGCTATCTTGTGCTATCATGAGCATCACTGGACAATGGACTGCATGATGTACTATTGAAATATGACTAGATTCAGGGTTTTTTGTATGATTTTGTATTTCCTGAAAGCCACAATGCTTCATATGAGGTCTCATGAGCACATTTTTTGTGAAAAAAACTATATATATATATATATATATATATATATATATATATACAGACTTATTACTAGTGTTTATATGTCTCAAATGGAAATCATAATTACATGGGTTTTATGTGTCATTTACAGTTTATTTTACAATGAACCATGCTATTTTACAAGTTATGAATGGGAAATATACCACTCTAAGATGTAGTTTGCGAATGAATCAACAACTGTATTATTTGACCTAGGGACATGCCTATAAGTGATACAATCAAATGACCTCTCTAAAAAATGCACTCTTTGAAATAAACTAAGGAGTACAAGGTTTCTGATGGTATAAACATGGTTTAGATGACAAACCACTAATTTTGAATCCATAAACACTACCAAGTCATGAATAACTCAAGATGCAGCCTCAGTTAGTAGACCTACTACTTCCTGATACTCGATGATGTTGTTGGTAGTGGGACCAATACAAACTGCCACTGAACTGATCAAGTCATGATTTGGGGAATAGAGAACCCAAGAAGCTGAAGCAAGGTTTAGGGTATGATAGCAAGCACAATCAGTGAAGCCATAAAAATCCATCCAATCTGCATAACCAAAACATGGTATAAACAGTTTGGACACTAAACTCAACACCATACTGAATCAAGACACAACACACTGAAATCCAATAATATACATAAATACAAGGTATAATACAAAAATGATTTTAGCATAGTACCTCTTCAGGTACAACCCATTGTGAGGTTGCCCGAAGGGTATCCCATCATAATCCATGAGCTCGTAAGCTCATTTCTCTAAAAATTTGCTGACGACAAAGGGACCATACCACATTGACTCGAACTTCCCTTTTTTTAGTTTATCATGTCTCTAATCGTAGGTCAGAACTAGGTCACCTTCATTGAAAACCAGAGGCTGAAACAAATTTATCGTACTGATCCTTGACGTGTTTCTTATGTGCCTCACTAGCTAAGGTGACATCTCTTCTAGTTTTGTCAAGACTAGTTAGGTATAGAAATATCTCTTCCTCGGTGGAAGTGTTTGGAAAAATTTCTACTACAAGTTTTAGTGGTGAAATATGGCATTAGATAGGAAGGATAGCTTCTAGTTCCTAAACTAACTAGAATGTTGTGAAACCAATCGCTATTTTTACCGAAGTCATGTAAGCCCAAAGGGTGGAAAAGATAGTCAGGTGCCAGTTGGATTTATGATCTCCAACCATCCTCTGCAGCATGGTTTTTAAAACTTTGTTAATGGCTGTTGGTTCTATGGGAAGACCCGGGTTTACTATCTTTAACCAACAACACCATTAGCTCACTGGCCCTTTCGATGACAGGTCGCAAAGCGACCTGAAGTCTCACCCGAAGTGACTCTAATGGGTTGGCCAAGACTCAGGTGTCTTGGGCTAGGTTCTACGCACCCTACTTGCTACTCGCAGCTCTACTAACCGCAAGACCTTTACCTCCATGTGTCGCACAATCCTCCTGCTTGCACCGCGGGATCTATTCCCCACTCACGGCTCTTCTAGCCACGACATCTCTATCCTTGCGCACGTCACATGGACTCTTCCCCCGTCACGCAACTTCCTCTTACCCACACTATCTCCAACCTTACCGCATCGCCGTGCACCGTGCGACACACAACTCCTGCTCAATGCTAAGTCCTCAACCTATGGTATCGCGCACCACAGCTCCTCTGCCGGTGCGGTATCGCCTTCTTGCGATAACCCTCTCCCACGGCTCAGTGCACTTAGCGTTGTGCGTGTCGATGTGCAAGACTCAACAACCAAGACTGTCTATACTGTGACTAAATGAATGTTTAAGGAAAGTATAACTGAGCCCGCATATGACGTGCCAAGGATTTCAACTTATGTTTATCTCCTGTATTGCTATAACTGAATAACTCATTCATACATTAAACTGTAAACAAAATGCATAACATAACTGATAGAGGCAGCAAATAAACACAATACACAAATCAATCACAGAACACTGGGTTTTAATGTGGTTCACCTCCAGGATGGAAGTTACGTCCACAGAACTGTGTTTGTCTATTATAGCTTAAGGGAAGGCAAACACAGTTCTGCTGCACCTCATATGCAACGCAAGATATTCTCTCTTAGATATTTCTTCTCTACCTCTATATTGTCGCTCTTACAATATACTCTTCCCTCTCAGTTGATCCCTGCGGATCATTACATACATGCTCTATAAGCCAGCTACTGGTTACAGTAAGATTGCTACAGCTAATAACAGAACCAGAGCTCGGATTTTACAACTGTCTATCTTATCCTTATTATCTATCTCAATCACGACTGCCTAACCATCTAACCAACCCTTTTCAATACAAAATTACATCATTTTATAAGCATCCCGAAGGTCTTGCCTTTACAACACTGTGGGCCTGTCCCAACAGTAACCCAAACCCTAATTAGTGACAGTCGACCATATCTGTACTTTGAGGTAGCCGCTTTTCATCATACCATAGCTCTCTGTCGTCTTCCATGCTTCCCGTCACTGATCATGGGTACTGTGCACCGCTTCCTACCACCACAGCTTCCTGCAGTCTTCCATGCTTCCCAGCGCTGACCATGGGTACCGACGCTGCTTCCTATTTGTCCTTCGTCTTCAATGCCTCGGCCTTGTTGCTCCTTTTCCTTTATGAGGGTAGCTGAGCCCTCCTTTCTTCCGCTGCTGCCTTCAATGCAGTGGGTGAGCTCTCTTGTCTCGGCCGCTCGGGTACCATCACCTTTCTTGACTTCTCTATCTCAAAAGTCATGGTTTCTGGCTCTACACTGCAGCTGAAAACCTGCTACGGCGTCGTAGCTCCACTTCTTCTACTTCCGCCAAAAATGTCTGTCCACCAAAAATAGAAGCTTCTTCTGTAGCTGCGGGACCCTAATCCAACAGTCCCCTAACACTTACTTGTGGCTCGCCCTCGAGCCAATACCAGCGGGCTTCTCCTGCTATAGCTTCTCCTTTGCCTCCTGTGAAGTGCGTTGTAACTTGTCCCGAAGTCTTGCGACTTCATTCTTCATTGCTTCGACACGCTCTCGTGCCGAGTCAAGCGAGGTTTGACTAATCGTGGAGTCTTCCACTGCATCAATTTCTTCTCTTGCGGTAGTGAATTCCTTTACTTTCTGCTCAGCTGTGTCGACCAACTCAGTGATTTGCTCCTGATAGGGTTGAAGCAGGTCATTGATGTGTATCTCCTGCGTTCTTCACCGTTGCGCTTCCTATTGCAATTGGTTCATTTCCTTTGTCTTCCTCATCTTCTGGAGAGCGGCTAAGCTCTTAATTTCTTCTTTCATTACCGCTGCAGTATTCTCGACTTGCTGAATACTCTGCTGGATTTCTACTTTCTCCGGCAGCTCATCTAACTCGGCCCATGTGTTTGTCGCCTCCGTGAGTACCGATAATGCTTCATCGATGCGAGATTTTACCTGCGCAGAAGTGAGTCAAAAGGCTTCTACTTGCTCTTTCTGGTCTTCCTGGGAGGTGTCTCGTACGCGAGCTTCAAGCTCGACGATCTGCACTTCGTGGTCTGCCTTCATCCTGGCCACTACTTCGTCCATCCTAACCACGGTTTCTTCCAGAGCCTTTGCTTTGTCTGCTACTCTTCTTAGCTTCTGGGGGGTGGGAAACGCGAACTCAATGTTACATTTGGGTAGTTCTAATGAAATTCTCTGTAGTACTTGAGAGAGTTCCTGATCCCTGTCTTGACATGTTTTTAACTCATCTACCTTTTTCTGGTAGCTGGTAGCGAGTGTTGCATTCTGCTTCTTCAGCTGTGTGTTCTGTTTGTAAGTCATGAGCTCTCTTCCCCTGAGCTCTGTGCTTAACTACTGCTGGATCATCTGTAACTGGTCAATATGAAACTCTGCAAGGTTAACCTCGAAGGGTTGCCTAAACTGAACTGGTGGGTCCTTCATTGTCACAGGGAATCGGATACTCCCTGGTGGAATCAACACAGTATTGAGGTGATCCGTTGCTAAGCTTTCCTCATGGGACACCGACGATGTCGAAGTTTCTCTGGTGGTCGCCTTTACTGGTTGAGTGTGCATCATGGCAGTCTTCTCTGTGATTGTTCTTAATTCTAGAAGCTGCTTTTCTACTGCGCTCTGTATCTTTTCCTGTGACGACTTCACCGCGTCAAATGAGTCCTTCAATGTGTCGCATGTCCTTGTTGCGATGAGTTCACAGTCATCGTCTGTTAATGCAGTCTTCAGAACTAGCTTTGAAGTTTTTTGTTTCTTCTTCTTCTATGTCTTTGTGGTCTCTTGGCTTCCATTCTTTGTCATGGGTGCCTCTGTTGATTCTTCCAGTAGATATTTTCTCTTTTCGCCTTGTGGTGGCACTTCTGTTGTTCCTTGTGCCTGGGTCTCCAATTTGTCTTTGCCCTTTTCTGACGGGTCTATCTGCACGATCTCTGATGGCAGTAGTGTAGTATCCCCATATTCTCACCGCCATCGGTCATCAAAGTCCTTTACGATGTCCTCGACATCCTTCTCTGTCATTCTGAAACAGCCATTAGCCCAATCGTCCCTTGTAGTCCGTTTTGGCCTCAGATAGATCCTATGGCTATCTGCCATAAAATTAAGTCGGTTATCATATAATTCAACAGTCTCCTTGCTGATTCGTGGTGTTTCTTGGATAACTTTCTTCAACATCCTATAGTATTCATAAAATACTACTAACCTTTTTCTTTGCTGGGCTGTTGCTGTCCCATAAGCTGGCATAGCACACTCCTCTGGGCGCTCCTCCTGCGATTTGTGGAAACTGGGTGTTGGGCGGTTCCTTCCAGCCGATGAATGCGCAAAGTATAAGCAACCAGGAGAAATGGAAGGGGTGGTTTGCCTCATCCTGGGCTGCCAAGCAATATTCCTGAAGCATATTTAATAAAAATAAGGACCAATTGAACTTCTCTCCCTCTGTAACTTGTATGGCCAGGTTGATTACTGATCCTGTGACTTCCTTTGGTCGGACCTTGGTTAGCAATATGCCTGCAAGCAGACTGGCTGTAAATATGAGTGTGTCATTTTGTAAACTTGTAACATCATAAGCCCTGCCTCCTCTCTGCAGTTGATACTTATTAACTAAGGCTGTCGGCAGCTTGGGATCCTTGGTCTTTCCTGTTGTCTGTATCTCGAGGTTTTTACCAGTCTTGGACAGCCCAGTGATACGGTGTATCAAGTCGACATTTAGGTCGACCCTGTGGCCTAGCCAGAGATAACCTCCATGTACACACAAAATTTATACACGCACCACGACATTAACCTCTGCACCATGTCTGAAATGGGGTAATCTCAATAAATTGAGTAGACCTGAGCGTTAAAGAATCTGGACATGTGCCATAGGAACAAATTCATCTCTACCTGTCCTTGGGTTCTTCTCAAGCTTCAGATACTGATCTGACTTGAAGTGAGGGTACGTCTTACCATCTTCTAGGTTGTAATCTACAAATTTAACAACACCAGTCTTAAATCTCCTATGTGCTTGTCGATTAGTCCAAATATAGTCCAATCATCAAAATATACTTCTAGGAATTTATGGATGTATTCTTTAAATACAACAACTACTACTCTAGAAAATATAGCTGGTGCATTCTTAAGACCAAAGGGCATTACCGTATACTGGAACGAGCCCCATTCTGTTGCAAAGGTGGTCTTAGATCGATCTTCTGGATGTATTATGATCTGATGGTAGCCTGAAAAGCCATCAGTGAAGGAGTAGACCTCCTGTCCTCCCACATTATCTAGCACTTCGTCTGTGAATGGTGTTGGAAATGGATCGTGAACCGATGCATCGTTGAGCTTGCGCAGATCGACATAGATCCTGATGTCTCCTTTTGTTTTCTTCTCTTGCACAACCATCGGGATAACCCATTCACTTTCTTCTACTGGTTCGATGATGCCCGCTGCTAGCATCTTATCAATCTCATCCTTAACTTTTTCTTTGTAGCGTGGATTCAATCTATATGGGCACTGCTTGACTGGTCTAGCATCCTCCTTCAATGGTATCCTCATCACTCCCAGGTCGCCAACTATTCCCTTCATCTCTATGAACTTGGTGGGAAATTGGTCCTGATAGTCATGTAACAAATCTGCGATCTGTCCGACTGTTTCATCATTCCAATAGTCTCCAATAGACGCAAACTTAGGTGCTGCGTCTGTGCCAATATTGATCTTCTTAATCTTGATGGGTTCAGTGATTGCTGGAATCTCTAACTGTGGTCCCCCAACATCGCGAGTGCCTTCTGACTCTGGAATGTTAGTGTTGCAAGGGTCTTCATCCACCTCGTCTGGTTCTGATGTAAAATTATAACACTCTAACGCCTCTTCTAGCTGGATAGCCCACTTAGGTTGAGCTGGTACTGATATGGTGCAGTCTTCAAATATCTTACTCTTTATTACTTGTAGAGCCTGATCAACACCTGGATACTCAGATTCAAAAGCGAAGGTGAGTATAAAGCTATCTATCATAAGTGGCCATGTTGTTGTTCCCTTGCGCAGTTCAGTCTCTGTGTACCAGTTCCGTGGAACTGTATCCAAAGTGTGAATGAATCGGTGGACCCATTCATCCTCGAGAATGTTCGACCAATTCATTTCGCATGTCTGAATGTGTGACCTGGGGTCACTCTCTCCTATGTACTTCTGTGGGACATACTCTTTGTCGACAGAAAATCTGATCACCATCAACCTTTTAATATCATCCCATGATGCAATGTTTTCTTTATGCACGTACCACCATCTTGCAGGTGTGGCTCGCATTGCAAGATCCATAGCTGTGATCCTATGCTCATGAGGAATCTGTTGTTCAAACTACTCAAGGAAGTCCTGGATATCTGTTAACCCATGAAATGACGAAATCTCATTGATCTCTGCGCCAATCCATAGCAGTGACTTAGACAAGTATGCACACCTATGCGCTGAAACTTCACGAAGTCTGTTCTGCCAGTTGTCTAGACCAACATCTGAATTCGATGCGCATGAGCTGTCGCATTGCCAACTAATGTTCCCCTCTTCCGTTGGATTGAAATAGTCGCTCTGGTTTGTGGTCATCTGATAGAGACTCTCCATGTTATGTGCCTCCTCCTCTGCTCGGATAGGTTCAATATATCTAGGACCCTGGAAAGGATCCAACGGTGCGATGACCCGGATCTGCGCATCCTCAAAGGTCATTTGTCTTCTCTTTAGGTCAATAAAATCCATGTTACTGATCGCCCAATCAATGCCTAATAGTGCTGGATACGGTTTACTATCGCTAATGATTTCTATAACTTCAAAGTCCGCAAAGCTACGAACTCCGTCAATGTCAACTGGTACCTGTGGTAACCGACCCAGAGGTGATACTCACTGCTGGTTAGCTAATCTCAGGTGGATAGGTGATCTGACTAACTAAGGCCAAACCATCTGTTCCCATGTCTGCTTAGTCAGAACATTTACGTCCAATCCTAGATCTAGGATTACCTCATCCATTTCAAATTCTCCCACCTGCGCTGTAAGTTGCATCTCTCTTCCCGTTTTTGTATGTCCTGTAATATTATGAAGAGCACGCTGTGTACTATTCGTGGAAGAAGATGGCTGACACTGATCTATAATGCACTGAAGTTTTGTGATAGCTTGCTCATTTCTTACAAGTTTTAAACAACTCCGCAGGAAGTAATGTACACTTCCTGTCATCTCATCCTCCTCGCATCTACCTGATGTGGTAGCCTGCGGTGTCTGTATAAGGCTATAGCCACAAGGTGCTTGCTGCAGTACGCCCCTAGATGGTAGTACCTGCGATCCTGATTGCGTCAGTTCATCAAAGAAAGCCTTGGATTCGTGAAATGTCTGTTTATTCTTCTGCAGGTCGAGTGTTGTTGCTTTACTAGGAGCTCTATGCACCCATTGCTGACTTGTGTTATTTTCTGTCTCCTGCGATGTACCACTGGTAGAAACACCACTATGAGTCACTATATTGATGCTTGGTTCTGGCTCTTCTTGCTCGGCAGCAATAAGCTGGATGTTCTGGTGTATTGCTGGCTTAGGTTCTCTGATCTTAGCTATCAAGGTAGGACACTCCTCTATGGTGTGATCATAAGATTTGCAGTAGTTACAAGTGGTTGGGGCTTTGATAGTCCCTAGCATAGTGTCCTACTACTCCATAGTTACAACAGGTAACTGGGCCGCGACCATGGCCAAAACCTTCCCCTCTTGCAAAGCCTCCTCCTCGGCCTCGTCCTCTGAATCCTCCTCCATGGCCACCATAAGCAGGATCAGGATGTGGTCCTGCTGTTGGACCTTGTGTCTCTGATTGAACTCTATACACGTTGTGTTTTTGATCTAACATGAGATCATAGGCTCAGAAATCCTGTTCATCATGTCCTACAGACTTGCAGAAGACACAGTGTAGGTTCTTAGGTGTCTGTACATACTTCTGAAGCATAGGGCATTGCTGAGGCTGATGTCCTCGCGTCTTGCATATTTCACACCATGGCCCGTGGGTTTGTGGTAAGGGGTTAGGAGCCCCCGACACTAAATATTCTGCAAACACTGGACAGTTGTCTTTGGTATGGCCTTGTGCTTTACATCGTAAGCACCATATGTCCTGCATAACCTCTTTCCCTTTTTTAAGTTCATGTATCTGTAACATGAGGTTAGCCAACTGGTTTTGTAGAGTAGTCATGCCTGTGCTGGTTTCAGCTAGAGGTGAAGCCTCTAGTTTCATCGCCATATCCAACGCGTCATCCTACGTCTGGAGTTTCTGCTGCATTAGTGGTAGTCTGATGTGAGGGAGCAGTGCTGCAATAAACCATTCCTTATGTTGCTCTGGCACAAACTCAAAGCTTACTTGGTCTATCAGGGCTTTGAATTTTTTATCAAAGTCCCATACTGATTCCGATGGTAGCTGCTTAATGTCCTTGAGCTCTGTTATACACTGAGACTCAGACTTAGCTTTCTTGAACTCTTTAATCATGGCAGTCTTGGCCTGGACAAGTGTTCTAGGTGTGGTAGCATACTTCATATACCATGTTAAGGCTCGTTCTCTCAATGTGGTGACCAACTGTACAAGTTTAATGTTATCATCATGGATTTGTTTAATGGTCCACATGGCTTCGCATAGAAACCAATGCTGTTCTAGGTCTTCTGCTCATGTACCCTTAAAGGTAGGTAGCTTCATATCATCTCCCATTCTAGTTCTCTGCGGTGGGTTTTGACTGACTGGATTACTACCACGCGACAGTGTAGGTGAAGGCGATGTAGCAGTAGTAGGTACTGTCTATGAGCTATTGGACGGAGTACGTACGGGATGACTCTGAGTCCCTGTCTATTTCTGCAGGGTATAGGGATGGTAAGGGATACCCCCCTTTGGTTCTTCTGTGGTACTAGGACTCTGTTGTCTAATGTTGTCTGAACTGTCTTCAAATACAGGAGATCTAAAATCTACTTTATACTTCTTTCCACTACGTGTTCATCCAATGTCATCAAGATCACTTTCAAACTCTTGTGACATTACTATCTCTACTTATTCATCTGAAACTAGATCCATTGTTCCTTTTTCATGTAATAGCATCTTAATGGACAAGTTTAGAGATCTTAGGTACTTACCATGATATCCTTCGAAGAAGTAGCATTCAGCCTCGCTGAAGCTCTTTCTCTAGTCAACTGCAAACTCTGTAACAAAGCCTTCTAGCACACTTGCAAGCTAGAAGTCCACTGCTCTCGTAATGGGATTATCAAGGTTCCGCATGGTCCGAATCAGCTCCGGTGTCCAGACAATGTCTCT
Organism: Pseudotsuga menziesii; assembly: GCA_001517045.1. NCBI lineage: Eukaryota > Viridiplantae > Streptophyta > Pinopsida > Pinales > Pinaceae > Pseudotsuga > Pseudotsuga menziesii. Next base: position 146,243 of record LPNX010274970.1, on the reverse strand, counting down.
TTTCTTCTTGAATATGTTCCTATCTGTCAACTTTGATAGCCAGTCATAAAGCTCGTTTCCATAGGTTGCAAAGAATATCGCATGTATATCTGAAGAGATATGTTTTTGCAACCAGTCCTCTGTGCTCAGTCTGGGACTCCGATTTTCTTTCTTAGCAAATTCCCTTAAGTTTGAGTCCGGCCACTGGTGAAACTCTTCTCTAGTAGGATGCCAATAGAAAATTAGTACTCAGTTCTTCAAAACCGGCAACAGAACCATTTGTTGGTTCTATGGGCAGACCCGAGTTTACTATCTTTAACCAACAACACACTTAGCTCACTGGCCCTTTCGGCGACAGGCCGCAAAGTGACCTGAAGTCTCACCCGAAGTGACTCTAATGGGTTGGCCAAGACTCAGGTGTCTTGGGCCAGGTTCTGCGCACCCTACTTGCTACTCGCATCTCTGCTAACCACAAGACCTTTACCTCCGCGTGTCGCGCAATCCTCCTTCTTGCACCGCGGGATCTATTTCCCACTCGCGGCTCTTCTATCTGCGACATCTCTATCCTTGCGCACATCGCACGGACTCTTCCCCCGTTGCGTGACTTCCTCTTACCCACACTATCTCCAACCTTACCGCATCGCCGTGCACCGTGCGACACGCAGCTCCTGCTCAACGCTAAGTCCTCAACCTACGGTATCGCACACCGCAGCTCCTCTGCCGGTACAGTATCGCCTTCTTGCAATAAACCTCTCCCGCGGATCAGCGCACTTAGCGTTGTGCGTGTCGATGTGCAAGAATCAACAACCAAGGCTGTCTATACTGTGACTAAATGACTGTTTTTAAGGCAAGTATAACTGAGCCCACATACGACGTGCCAAGGATTTCAGCTTATGTTGATCTCCTATAGTGCTGTAACTGAATAAATCATTCATACATTAAATTGTAAACAAAATGCATAACATAATGGATAGAGGCAGCAAATAAACACAATAAACAAATCAATCACAGAACACTGGGTTTTAACGTGGTTCACCTCCAGGATGGAAGTTACGTCCACAGAACTGTGTTTCTCTATTATAGCTTAAGGGAAGGCAAACACAGTTTTGCTGCACCTCATATGCAGCTCAAGATATTCTCTCTTAGATCTTTCTTCTCTACCTCTATATTGTTTCTCTTACAATATACTCTTTCCTCTCAGTCGATCCCTGCGGATCATTACATACATGCTCTATAAGCCAGCTACTGGTTACAATAAGATTGTTACAGCTAATAATAGAACCAGAGCTCAAATTTTACAACAGTCTATATTATCCTTATTATCTATCTCAATCACGACTGCCTAACCATCTAACCAACCCTTTTCAATACGAAATTACATCCTTTTATAAGCAGCCCGAAGGTCTTGCCTTTACAACACTGTGGGCCTGTCCCAACAGTAACCCAAACCCTAATTAGTGACAGTCGGCCATATCTGTACTTTGAGGTAGCTGCTTTCCGTCACACCACAGCTCTCTGTGGTCTTCCATGCTTCCCGGCACTGATCATGGGTACTGTGCACCGCTTCCTACCACCACAGCTTCTTGCAGTCTTCCATGCTTCCCAGCGCTGACCATGGGTACCAGCGCTGCTTCCTATCTATCCTTCATCTTCAATGCCTCGGCCTCGTTGCTCCTTTTCCTTTATGAGGTTAGCTAAGCCCTCCTGTCTTCCGCCGCTGCCTTCAATGCAGTGGGTGAGCTCTCTTGTCTCGACCGCTCAGGTACCGTCACCTTTATTGACTTCTCTATATCAAAATTCATGGTTTCCAGCTTTGCTCTGCAGCTGGAAACCTGCTACGGCGTCGTAGCTCCACTTCTTCTACTTCCGCCAAAACTGTCTATCCACCAAAAATAGCAGCTTCTTCTGTAGCTGCGGGACCCTACTCCAACAATGGCCTCGAATTGACCATTAGCCTGTGGACAGTAAGGTGTTGAGTTTTCATGGGGAAACCCCAGCTTGGTACTCAACTAGGTCATCATCTGATTCCGAAAATGCGATCCGTAGTCGGTGACAATAGACCGTGGGACTCCAAACCTAGCTATCACGTGATTAAATTAAAAGAGGCCAGTAGTATTACCATCCTCTGCATACATAGGCAGATCCTCAAACCATTTTGTGAAAAAATTGATGGCTATGGTAATGTAACCATGCCCCTCGGCTGACGTAGGCTTACAATGCATAAATTCAATTCCCCATTTGGAAAAAGGGTCAACTACAATGACGGGGTGTAAAGGAGCAAGGTGGGTGCACTTTTTCGGATAGAAATGTTTGCAGGGTGGGAATTTATTAACAGCCTTGTGATAGTGTTTGAATATTGCAGGCCAGAAATAGCCAACGCGAAGGATTTTCTGGGCCGTAGCAATCCCAGAAAGATGACTGCCACACGCTCTAGAGTGGCAATCATTAAGGACTTGTTCAGCCTCTTCATTTGCAAGGAATCGTCGGAGAATGGAATCGATACCACGTCTATACAATGTATCATTTAAGATAAGGTAGTACTTTGCATGGTGATGGATACAACAACGATCATCATGGGATATATTGGGCTGAAATATTTGAGTTTGGAGATAAATGATTAAATCTTCATACCATGGGTTTATTGTGCTTATCAGGAATAGGAATTCATCTAGAAATGAATCACTGGGATCAGTATCCATCAAAGCATAGGGAAGGTCACACATCAGCTCTGCAAAGACCAAGGATTTCTTTGAAGTGGCCTTGGCAAACTCAAGGCCGAATTCCTGTAGGATGACAATCCAATGAGAAATTTTGCCCCCTAGCACTTGACGAGTCAGGATGTAGTACATAGGGTTCTGATCTGCAAGTACCGTGGTGGTGCGAAGCAGGATGTAATGACAAAATTTCTGAAGAACAAAGATAGTAGCCAATGCTAACTTCTCCACACACGAGTATCGAGTTTCAGAATCAATAAGAATCTTAATAGCGTAATATATCGCGTGCTCCTGCATTAGACGAAATTTGGGGTCTAAAATGGGCCTTATAAGAAAATATGGCAACAATAAGTTCTTGTGAGTTGGAATTTAAGAACCAATAGAATTCCAATAAAATAAGTCAACCATAATGGTTGAATTGACATATTTGTCATAAAAAAACTACTTTTTCTGTTCGTATTTTCAACATATATCCCTATTTTTTTACTCTAATTTTGATCGGGAGAGCTTGTTGGATGCGGAATTTGATTCTGCATCCAACGAGTACCCACAATGCATACTTTTGATGGACCCCTCTACCCCAAAAATAAGAAATACCTGAAAAAACGTGATGATCACATCATCATCACATTTTTTCAAAATATTTCTTGTTTTTGGGGTATAGGGGTCCGTCAAAAGTATGAAGTGTGAGTACTCATTGGATGTAGAATCAAATTCTGCATCCAATGAGCTCTCCCAATCAAAATTTGAGTAAAACCACATGGAGATATGTCAAAAATACAAACACAAAAGGTAGTTTTTTTCTTCTTTCCTCCAAAATTAATAAATATTATTTTATTATTTTCCTTAGGAGGCCCATTTTAGACCTCAAAATTCCTCTAATGACCACTGGGATCGTCCTACATTGAAACCATCCCAATGGTAGTTGTGGAGGCCGTAATATACAAGAGTAAGTCCTTTGAATAATCTGGGGGGTGTATCACAGGTGAATGAGTCAGAGTGTGCTTGAGATTATCAAAGGCTCTCTGAGACTTGTCATCCCAGAAGAATGGAGTGTTCTTCTTTAGGAGACACATATAAGCATGCGTTTCCTCGATGAAATTGCAAAGGAAACAACGGAGAAAGTTTTCCTTCCCTTGCAAAATTTTGAGTTCAACAATATTTGTTGGGGAAAGTAGGGCCAATATAGTAGGAATCTTTAGTGGATCAATCTGGATGCCATCCTTAGAAACCACAAAGCCAGGGATGCATCCCCTCTCAACGCAAAAAACACATTTGTGTGGATTGAGTTGTATATTATAATGATGACATCTTAGAAAAAAGTCTCTAAGATTCCTAGGGTGTTCTTCCCGTTGCTGTGAATGCGTTGGGAGATCGTCAAGGTACAAGTACACAATGTTTTTAATATCATGAAATACATAGGACATGGCATGCTAGAATGTAGTGATCATCAAGGTACGAGTCCACAATGTTTTTAATATCGTGAAACGCATAGGACATGGCATGCTGGAATGTAGCTTCGACGTTCTTGAGGCCAAACGGTAACTTCCTTTAGGAAAAATTTCCCCATGGAAATATAAATGTCATTTTGTGCTGATCGATGGGAAATATATCAATCTGATTATAGCTAGAAAATCCATTCATGAACGAGAAGATGACACTTCCGGTACAATTGTCCATAATCTGATCGATATGTAGAGTCAGAAAATTTCGTTTGGGACAATTTTTGTTCAGGTCTCAGAAATCGATGTAGAATCTAATGGTACCCTGCTTTTTGTTCACAGGGACAATATTAGATTCCCATTTCATTAGGGGTATAGGATAAATAAATCCTTCCTTCAGAATTTTTTCTACTTCAGCTTTGATAGTTGCAGCCTTCCGGGGATGGACTTAACGCAATTTTTGCCTGATAGATTTTTCCATAGGATAGGTTTTAATTTCATGAACCACAATAGATGGGTCTATCCTAGGAATTTCTTCATAAGTATAGGCAAAAATATCTCGAAATTCTTTGAATAATTCTATATATGCTTCAGTTTCTTCCGTTGAGAAGTTCTTCCCTACGTGAACATGCTCAATGGTTCCAGGTTTGACTGATATGTCAATTGAGGTTGTTTTAGTAATGTTGCATAGGTTTCCTTCGGATTCTGTATTTTGCAACAACACAGACATTTGCATATGGGTGACAATATCATTACTGATAAGTGATTCAAGGTCAAAACCCACTGAAGTGGCATTGGGAAGAAAATAATATCGATGATGATGATCTTCCCAGATGGGTTCAGTCTCACTCATGATCTCCATGATGTACTCATCCGAAAGAAAATTCTGTGTGAAATAATCTAGAGTGGGAAGGGAGGGTTCCAACCAATAAGGCATGTGGTAAGGAACTGAAGCCATGAGATGAAGGTCATCAACATGGTCATTGGAAATGGATTGGATAGCATCATACATTGCTTCATGTGGGCCAAGAGAGGATGAATCAACAATTTGTTGGCCCTTGGTACTAAATCTAGTTGTGGAAATCATATTTATTGTTGCCACTTTTGTACTAGGAGGGGATGATGGAAACACACCCATGAGGGTGGAGTCTTTCAGCATACCTATCCCAATTGACTAATAAGGAGGAGGGGACTGACCTAGCATAGGGATGTTATTCGCCGTAGGGGTTATAACATTCGGCGTACAATAATCAAGTTGATCAATAGTCACAATCTTCCCCATATGCGAAAATTGGAGAGTTCTAAATATTGTTGAATCGACAACGGTCATAGCGTAAAACAATTCCTCCCCAATAGAATATTGTAATCTAATGGGTCATCAACTACTTCCACCTAAATGGAAACAGTCTTTCCACCAAGCTCAATAGAAAGTGCTGGAAATAGACCATGGGTTTGGAAACCTCGTCCATCAAAGGATTTTAAGGTAGTATATGATTTCATAACCTTAGGAGAACCAATGGCTCTCCAATAGGATATAGAAAATACTGGGGTTGAAGCTCCTTCATCCAAGACAGTCTGATGGACCTTTCTCCCAACTACTTTACAAGCAATATGAAACCTGAGTTGGTTAGGCAGTCTGGATTTATAGTTCTCTAAGTTGAAATGAATCAAGTTGGTGTTATCTGGGTCTAATGCCCCCAAAGCTATTAGTACGTTGTGTTGGACAACTTTGGAGTACCTCCAGGGTAGACATCGTGCAAGGTGCCTAATCTAGGTCTTCAACAACATTATAGAATTGTACAAGTCGCATTGGGATTGAAAACAAACTTCCTAGGGGTATCCTTAGGTGGTCATAAAATTAAATCAAGACTAAGGTTTTTCGATCATGAGAGGGCCATTAGACGAAGATGGGGGAGAACTAGTAGACGAAACTTTGTTAGAAGAAGGATTTTTTGTCCTTTTTCTCTACTGCCTTGTCATAAGATTGACTATGAGTACTCAAATGGATGGTCTCAAAAGACATCATTCTGATTTCTTCCATGGAATTGGAGGTTCCATGGTTAGACATGTGGTCTATCAGTTGTTGTTGAGAGGGAAAAGGATAAGCAAGAACTGTTGGTGCAGGGTTACTCTTAAAAAATTTACTGATCTCATCACGACAAGGACATTATTTTGTGAAGTTATCTCCTCCACACAATAAGCAAGGATATTTGGATTTCCTCTTCCCTTTATCATTCTCATTGGTTGTTGGGTTAGGATTTTCCTATTGGTTCCCAGGTTCCTTATTTTTACCTTTTCCCTTTTTCTTATTTCTAGGTGGTTGAAGAACTTTGAATAGAATTCGCCTCGGTGGAAACCTATGCCTTAGTGTGGATTTACTCCTTCACAAAAAACAACATCTTTTCCCAAATAGCACCAAGTTGCTCCCTCAATATCTCTTAATTGATAAAGGTCAGAATGTCAAAACAACAACATAAATTGTGACTCTCTCCTCAACCATGGAGATTGAGCATGCTTTTATAGGCTTGGAATGGATAGAGATGTTTGAGAAATTGGTGGGTGAGGTGGCTAGGAGATCCTACAAGGATGGATCTTGAGCCCAAATGACCCTAGTAATCAGGGATAAGGGTGCCACGAAACCTTCTTTCGAGAAGCTTTGTGAGAACCTCTCTTTTTCACTTTTTACCAAGGGTACCACTTCTTTTTCACCATGACAGAGTGGTTTTAGGAAAAATCAAGCATCGTTAAAAGGGAAAAGGCAGTGCCACTACTTAGTGCCAACATATTACAGGTGTTACTGAATAAGGTACTGCTTTTTTACAAAAGGGTAGAAGCGGTGCTGGATTTTCATATAAAAATTTGATGTCTAGACAAATGTTCTTACTTCACAATTTGGGATTGAGGGAAACAATAAAGTTTGGGATCTCATTACATGCTCATGAAAATATTTAGTTATAACAATCCCTTTTGGGTGTTATTTATCTAGGTTTCAAGTCTTTTTGTATCATTAGTGTTTTCTCTTTTCTCATCCCCCCCCCACCCCCTTTGCTTGGCATGAGTTTTGGCTTATGTTTCTGGTCAGCCTCTGTTAGTGATCTTTGTCTCAGTTTAGAAGATTGTTGGTGTTTGTTTCCTTCTTCTTTTGTTGTTTAATTTCACCATGCCTAAGTAGTGAATTGTCTCTTATGCAAGCCTTCCTTCCAAATAGGTTTTATAATGACTTTAGAGCATTCTAGAGTCTGTTTGGTGGTTGTATAGCAGAGTTCCTTTTACTTTGTTCTTGTTATCTGCATACATTTCATTTGTAGGTAGTTTTTATTTTGCATTTATAAAATAAAAAGGGAAAAAAACATGTTTTCTTTATATGCATGCAGATTAGGTTTTTAGTTTAGATTGCATGGCATATCATTGTTTTTGAAAAAAAATAAAAATAAAATTGTTCTTTTGTGGCTTTCAAGTTTCTATTTGAAAAAGAAAGAGAATAGTTTTCTCTTTTTGCATTTCATTTCTCTTTGTTTAGTCATATTCTTTCAAATTTGAGTCAAAACACCATTGGTTTCACCTCTGCCACCCCCTTTGAGTAATTAACAGCCTTTTAAAATAAACGCTTAATATTTAAAATATATTAGTAACTATTTATTTCTAGGCATGACACACACTAGTCTAGGCTAGTATTTTGGGTTAAGAATATCTTAACTGCGCAAAAATTCAAGCTCAAACATAGTTTCCTATGTATTAGGAAATCCAACTTCGTTGGGCAAGACACCGGAAATCTCCTCTCACATAGGATTCAAGCACAAGGTCGTGCGATACTGAGTTGTTGGAGATACCCCTCCACTTCTCAGTAAAGCATACACTAGAGTTGGTGTACGTTTGGGGACTCATCTAGTAATTCCTCCCAGCCCCATGTGGTGCTTGGTACTATTTGGGTTTCGGGCTTTGATACCTTACCCATGTGCATCGGTTGGACTGATGATTGTTCCTCTGGAATTTATCCAAGATTTTTGTATCCTTAGTATCTTGTTTGCTAGGATCTTAGATGGGTGGCATTGGAAATATATTTCTAGTGCACCTAGGGTAGACTTGGAAGGTAACCTCGATAGATAATCTGGGAGGGAGGTTGGGTGATTCTAGCACTTGCACCTGGAGGGATCTTCATGAGATGCCAAGTAACTACTCTCCTTCATTCACTTGTTAGTTCTGGGCCCTCATCATCCCAGGATTTCCTTTGGAAGGGATATTTTTTTTCTTGGATTGATAATTAGGTCTTTTTCTAGTGGCGTGTTCTTTGTACTGTTGGTTTCTTGTCAACCTTATATAGTCATATTGTTTCAAACTATGGATAACACCCCTTTGAACACAAACCAAGAGATCCCCATGTTGGGAACTCCTTGTACTATTCCTCTCAAAAGGAATGTTGGTGTTCCTTTGATGGCCACCTTGAATCTACCTGGATTCACCCTAGAGATACCGGTGTGGTTGTTTTCCACTCCAACTATCTTGAATGCTCTTGATGCTTCTCAGGTGAGCTCCTTATATTAAGGGCATCAAAACACTACTCCCCCTTCACTTGTAGCTGCTTCTTCTCCTTCTACCTTATGTGGTGAAAGTACTAATACCAGTAAATGAAAATCTAAAAGGAGTAAAAGAAGGAGGAATAGGAAGAAGACACATAATAAAGGGGGCACCCGTTCAACCTCTGCAAGTCAATTTGAACCTCACCACCTAGCCTCTACAGTTCATGTTGGGGGCACCTATCCAACCTCTGTAGGTCATGTTGGATCTAAGAACTCAACCTCTAAAATTCAAGTTGATCTTCACCATCCAACCTCTGTTGATCATGCTGGTGGGATCCTTCCAAACTCTCTAGGTCATGTTGGATCTAGTCACTCAGCCTCTACAGTTCATGTTGAGGGAACCCGTTTAACCTATGTATGTAAAGATGAAACTCCCCATCCAACCTATGCAGATCATGCTGCATCCATCCACCAAGCCTCTAAAGGTCATGTTGGGGGCACACACTCAACTACTACAAAGCATGTTGATCCTAACCATTCAGCCTCTGTGGTTCATGTCGGTGGTTCCTGTCCAGTGTTTGCAAGTCATGCTGGGGGAAGTCTCATAGCCTCTGTGGTTTATGCTGAGGACAATCAATTAGCTACTGTGAGTGATGTTGACACTTTTGAAAATACTAACCGTTCAAAACACAAGCCCAAGTTTCCTTGTAAGCTTTGTGAGGGAGACCACCTTACGTATCTATTCCCTGCCATCACAGTAGTACAAAGAGTTTGGTTTCAAGGTCATCGTGTTTTTGAACATCTTGAAGTGTCTCAACAACCAACCTCTCTTAGTTATGTTGGTCCTTATCACCTAACTTCTAGTGGTCATGCTAGGGGAAAAATATCAGCCTTTGTAGATCATGCTGAGAGAAAATAGTCAGAAATTGCTAATCACATTGACACCATTGAGAAAACTAGTTGTTCAAAGGGTAAACTTAAGTTCCCTTGTAAGCTATGTGAGGGAGATCATCTTACTCACCAGTTCTCTGCTATCGTAGAGGTGCAAAGAGTGTGGTCCGAGACTCAAGAATTTCCTTCTCCTGAACAACCTATAGTTTCTCAACAACCTACTTGTAGATGCAAACCTCACCAAAAAGCCTTGTCAATAGGGGTTCCTGTTCTATTGACACCCAGCTCATTGGGATCTCCCTGAGCATTGGATTGGAAAAGTTTTACCCTGTCCAAAAACACCCATAGAGAGGATGAAGTCTCACCTGAGAATTTTAAGGGAGGGCTGACGGAACCAAGTTTCCACAGTATAGAGGGGGTTATGGCATCTATGATTTATCAGCTTAAAGAACAAAATAGGTTAACTTCTATAACAAAAACATTCATCATTTCGCATCATTCATTCATAACTATAACATATCCACCAGTGCAGACATAGATCGATAGTCATAAACAGTAAAACATCGCTTCACAGATCCACATTCAGAATTACTTAGCATTCATCATATTTGCAAGAACATAAAGATAGAAAAACATATAAGATAACAATGATTCATATCAATATCCATCTTGTGATATTACTTTTGTGCAATCATGCATAGATCAAAACAGATAGCAATTCCTCTCCAGACAGATAACAAATTGTTCTCTCTGATTCTCTCTCTCTCATAATATATCCCTACAAACATACATCAATATCTATATATAGGCTTGTGCCTTTGCATTCATGGTCCACTTATAACTAAATTTTAACTAACTTAACTGACTAATGAACAATATCCACAAAAAATGGTCAACAAGTACAAAAAGTGACACAAAATAACAAAAGTAGTTTATCTTCCACCTGTTGCACTGTCTTTGTCTTGCACGGTGTCTTCTGGGGTTGCTGAACATCTGTGATGATGTGCAACTTACCTCAACCCCTTTCCAATAGGCCCCCAACATAGTCTTGTGGCTCATCCTCAAGCCACATCAGAGGGACTTGGTGTTCTCGACAACCTTTGACTACTGAAACTGCTCCCAGAAAAACTCGTCGAACTAGGCAATTTGCTGCAACTGCCTCCTCTATGGTCAATCTATGTTGAACTCAACATACCACTGGACTCTCGCATCTCTCTGAATCATCTTGTGGCTTCAATCACAAATACTGGTCATTGTACTTCTTCAGGCTTACTGTCACTATATGGGTGGCTCTCTGTTGCATGGCAACTATCCATAGCTACAACTTCTGAAGCCTCCATGCCACCTTGGAAACCATTCCAACTTCCACAACCTTGTTATTACTTACATTCAGGCTTAGCCTGAGCTGGTTGAAGTCGATCCTGTTCCTTGTTCCTACAGAATTAGTCAAATGGGGTAGGAACTCTGGCCCCTTTCAAATTTCTTGTGAGCTTCTTGTTCTATGCCTTAGACTGATAGGGATAAATACAACCAAGGATGACCTTTATAAGAACTTCCATTCTACTCGCAACTTCTTCTTCAATTTCCACTACTGGATCATTCTCACTCAAAATCTCCCCTATGTCCAAGGTGCTCTGCATATTAGCTCTAGTTTCCATTGCCTTACATAGTGGAACTTCCTTTCCCAATGAATTCACCTAGTGTAAATTCCCCCCCATGGTGTCTTCTCAGCAACTGGCCATCTACATATAACTCCTGCCTTGCTTCAGATATCATCATCTTCATATCAGGTTCATCATCATGGATAAATCCTGCATTAATGAAGCGATTATGCCACTGATTCTTCCCACATCGTGTCATCATTCTCTAGTTAATGGTCGTCCTTGAGTATTGATGTGATGTTCAGTAACCATATTCTGGTTGGAGGGATCTATCATTTCATCGGCACTGCAGAGTCTTCCCCTTGTTTAGCCACTCCTTTGGCACAATCACTTGCTCTGGCACAACCTTTTCTTTGTGCACAACGACTCCCTCTGTTGAATCCATTTCCTTGCGCATTTCCTCTGTCACAACTCTTTCCTCACACACAACCTTTGTCCCACAACCTCTTCCTCATTTTCTCCTAGACATCAACTGTTCTCTTGGCTCAGCCCGTTTCTTCTGTGCAACTACTGGTTGCGTGGTGTAGCCCCTTTCTCTTGGTGCAATCACATCCATTGTCTATCTATATTCCCCTTCTTGGAACAACATATCAAGTGGTTTTTTTTTATATCAACTACTTTCTATCTAGTCTTGATTTTGACTATGTCGCAACCCTACAATTGTTGCAGCTCTTTCTTTGCTAATGACTCCTATTCTTGTGCGGCCCCTTCCTTCTGGCGCGCCTTGTTGGAAAATATGGAAATATAAGTTGGAAGTAGTTGTCATTGATGTCAAGAGGAGTTCAATGATGAAAAAGGACTAACCAAGAAATGATGGCAGGGAAAACTCAGTAAATGACAAAGGAATGTCAAAAGAATAACCAAGACATGATGGCAGGGAAAACTCAATAAAAGACAAAGGAATGCCAAAGAAAGCGATGACATGGAATATATGAGGTGGCATGTGTGATGAGACTTGAAATGCATTTGATGGTGTCATGATGCTATCAGGAAGTCAGGATTACAAATTGACATCATTCTGGAAAGATATGACAATTTTGTGACAAACAGGAAAATGACTAAGTATAGGAAATTTAGTAAAAACTGCCTTATGGAAATACTCGCCATAATTTGTAAATGAATGAAAATTCCCACTCCCTATGGTAATATTGTATTATGTTGGATTGTATATCTAACCATGGCCTTACTTTTCCTTGATCATGTCTGGAGAGAATGTTATTGACCTACCAAAACAATGTTTTAGGTAGATTAGGACTAGACTAAGAAAATTTGTCTAAGTGTTGGATTAACTGGCTTAGGTGACCTTGGGAAAATAAACTCTGAGACCTAAAACCTGCACAGTTATCAGGTTTCTCCATTTTTGAAAGGTAAAATGGATTCCTTACACTACAAATCGACTGTCGGACTTGATACCACTAGTTTTGTCATTGAATCTACTTTTTGTAGGTATAGATTTTGTTGTGTATAGGTGAGATCCAATGTTTTTTATTTTTTTTATTTCTTAACATGTGTCGAGTTTCATTTCATCTCTTTCCAAATGCGGTGAAATGAAAAATATATAACTTTAAAAATACACCACCTAAAAAATTGAAACAAAAATGGTGTGGTTAATTGGAGTGTCTACTTCAAAAGGGTATTCGTAGATTTTTAAGTTTTATAGTCAATTGAGAGAAAAGTGTCGCAACCAATTTTATTCGAGATGCACACACTAAATGACTATACTGAATAGGAGAAGTTGAGTCGATCCAAGATGTGTGCGGATTGTTAGTAGATTCAAGTAGGGAGAGAGTAGAAGAGAATATGAGAGAGCATAAGAGGAAGAAAGATTCTTTGTAGATAAAGAAGAAGATCAAGAACCAAGTATACAGCTTAGTGTGCAGACAAAAGGTGCATATATTTCTCATTCCAGATGAAGAGCACCTTTTTTGTTTTTCATGGATGGTTTTCCATGTTAGATTCTATGTGTATGCATGAATGTTGAATGTGTTTGAGTTACTTGTATATATGTTGAATTGAATGAATGGATATATATTTTCTTATGAATGAATAGATGTATATCAATCACACTGTTCTAAGTTGAATACATTTATGTTGCACTAGGTTTGTTGTTACATTAGTTGCAAAGGAGAAGTTGGGTTGTGGTCTAACTGTTCATAATAAGAATAAATAATCCATCCAAGGGCTTGGTAGAGCTCCTTGGTAAATGACCGAGGTACCAGAAATCCCCCACCCAACTGTAGAAAGTTGGTTCTGTCTATTACCCATATAAAGATATCTCGAGTGAGACTACATCTACATTGTAGGTGTTGTCTACTAGGATTTGCTTTGTCGGGCCGATATCTTGGGCTTTTTTGTGCTAAGCTGAAGGGACTGAACCTAGGTCAGGGTCTTAAGAGGAAGGAGAAAAGCCAACAACTATTGATTTCTGGGACAATAACATCTTGTAGGGATACATTATTAAGATTGATGTGGATACTATGAAATCATATAGTGAATTAGAAAGGGAATTCTTCTGAGGACTAAGAGGTAGGTACCTTCATTCATTAAAATTGTGGTTTAAGATGCTGGTGTGTGAAAAGGGGATTCTAAGGATGAAATTCAACGAGTATATTGATTGTACATGGGTGAATGGGTATCGACCAGAGGGAGGTCTAGAGAAGAATGTACGGGATAAGATTAAATTTTTCGAGAAGAAGTAAGTGAGATTGATGAAGAGAGTGGCCACCTGAGGAATGGGAAGAAGTCTTGGTCAAGCAAGAGAAGGAGAACTACGATTGGGAGAGAGGGTTGCAGTGTGACCAGGAGAAGAGATTATCAATCGGTGCAACTCCTTGATGAAGAATATTGTGAAGAAGAAGAAGAAGAAGAAGAAGAATATTGAATTGTTTTAGAAGAGGAAGATGATAAAAAACTGCAACGGACCCAAGGTTGTGACATACCCACGACCTTGCATTTGTCTCCCAAAACTGAGGTAATTCCCAAGAATTCATCACAATATTTTCCAATAAATCAAAGTAATAATTAGCATAGTGGTTTTCATAATAATGTTCCACATATTACACCGCCAAGTTTGAATATGTCGATTCCATAGAGACCTAGGATGGTTAGGGATGATATGAAGTTACCTATTTTCAATGGGACTAGATCGGAGGATCTAGAGCAACATTGGTTTCTTTGTGAATCCATATGGGTTGTTCGACAAGTACAAGATGAAGTTGTCAAGATGACCCTGATGATCACGAATTTTAGAGGTCGTGCCTTAGATTGGTACATGAAATTTTCTGTCGAAAATGCACAAAAGACATTAGTTGAGATTAAGTCGGGATTGACAAGGCCTACTATGGTGCCTCTCAGTGGCCAGAGATATTGCATATAGTCTCACATTATGGCATCATTCTCCTCATTGGTCTGCCTTTGTTCAAAGTGCTCCGTGATAAGTCTCCCTTGGATCCCCTAGATATCACTTGTCCAGTACCTTCCCAAAGTATCTATCATTGTATTCATCTCCCTAGTTCAATAGCTATTATTTCCTCCCCACAAGTCAGTGTCATCAACTGCTAGGTCATCCCTATCATTATGCTCTAAACAAAGGAAGTTTGAGTCCCTCATACTCCCATACCCTTTTTGTCCATTCTGTTTCTCAATCCCATTATTATGCCATATCTATGGTTGTCCCCCTCATGCTTATATCAAGGAAACCTCATTGCCTTGGTAGTTTTAGGTATTCCTCTGTCAACATCAACACATTTGTTCGAGAGGATAGACCCAGAGGTCCCTGTATATTGGTTTCATCCACCTCATTGATGAGTCCCTTTGACCACTTTAAAGTAGTCCTTAGTACCTTTTGGGTTGGTTTTCTCTCATGTGCTCAACTTCAGCTACATTATCGCACCATCGAGATTCATACAGGGTATTGTTTCCTTCATTATTTGGTCGAAGACCCTGGTTGTCACCCGAATCTAGCACATTGGTGAGTGTCTTTGGGACCCATATAGTTTCATTTCCTTTGTGATAACCGGGCTGCATTGGCGATTGTGCTTGGAAGCCACTCCGTATCATGCTTCTGTATATATACAATATCAGATGTCATTTATTGTACCGTAGAGATTTGGACTCTCAGACATTGAGTTCATGTAATTGTGTACACCCTCAGATTCAACAAAGCGTCAATTATTGTGATATTGCATTCCAAGAGAATGCTATTGTTTCTATGTACCTGCTATTCATATTAGTATCCGTATTCAACCTCCTATTGGGGCCACCATTATGTACTACCAGTTATATGTATTGATCGAATCTCCTTGTTTGATCCTTGATCCCCATTTTTATATTGAGACATTGATATGAGCATGGGCATGCCCACCTCATCCATATATATGTCTAAGTTTATATGTACCTCATCCATTTCGAGAAGTAATGCAAACCAAAATCCACTGTAGTTTGAATGAGGAGACTCCAACTCTCCGCGGTTCTCTCGGGTTTCTCCATCGTTGTCACCATTTCTCCCTTGATCCTATAATGTTTACCATTCATATGATGAGATATTTCCCTCATACATGATGGGGAAATCTGTTAACAAAAAAAATTGTTCATGTAGCTCTCTATGGTCAACACCATAATTATACATCATAATCCCATCATCATTCCCTCCATTTTGACCTTCACAATTAAATTCCTTCCAAATTTGTCCAAGTAATCATTATTCATTCCCTCATAAATACATTAAGATGTGCATTTATTGCAACAAATCCACCATTCTCTTAAAAAAGGACAAAAAAACCTAAAATAAGAATGGGTCATAAACCATGGACCAATACCATGCAAAACATAAAACCGTGGACCAATATCATGTGCAACAAAATCTTGGATCATCCTATAAATACATTGTGAAGATCTCCCCACAAACACTTTTTAGTCACACTGTTTGTCTATCATACTTTTTCCACATACTTCCACATCACATTGTATGTTGAGTTTACTCCATACAATCCTTGATTCCATTCCCATTGAGAACCCTAGTTGGAGAAACATCAGAGAACCGGATCATGGAATCCATTGGACTAAATCCTCTAACGGATGTAGTGACCCATTTACAAAGGTATGAATAGTTTCATTGTTTATTTAATTAAAAGAAAATCTAAAAAATAGTTTGTTTATTGTTTGTTAAGTAAGTCAAGGTTCAATGGTTTCCCTTGCACCATGAACTCTACCTCTAGATCCCTCTAATCTAAGGTTGGTGCTTTTGCACGTAGTCAGAGAGAAATCTACACTACAATTATTTATACCATGATTTTACACACCTATGAAACATGAATTTATGGCCTACATTGTCCCTCTGTAGAGTCAATATATCCCTTATGCTCAGTTGAAACCCTAAAAATCACATTTTGTTAATGTACGTGGGTTAACAACACTACAACTTGCATATACACATCTTGTTCCATTACATCCCTTGTACATCGGGTTTTGTGCTAAAAAATAAAAATATTTATAGTTTTCCATGACAAGTCATGGCTGTTATGATCCCTGGCCTTCCATATGCTATAAAACACTTCGATTCGACCCTCCATGTCCCTTTTGAGGGCTATATACTGAGCCATTGTGAAGCATTTGAGGAGGAGAAACTTTGCGAGCAAGTAAACTATAGTGAAAATTTTCCCCATTTCCATTACCTTGAGTCTTCATCCCTTTATCCTTGATAGCGTGAACTCCTTTATGCTAATCTCTCAAGCTCTTCGCTATCTTGTGTACGAGGAGCCAAATTACTTCTTATACTTGTGAGCTTGCCATTGTATGGATGATTGAAGTGGTGGAGGCCTAGGTGGAGGAACTTAGTTTCTTGGTTCTACCGAGTTGCCAACAAAAGGTTGTCCCTGTGTACTTTTGTTCTTTATATTAACATAAACATTAGAGGAAATTTCAACTCAAAGTGGGCCTTTTAACACTAATTCAAATTCCATGTCATCATGTGTTAGCGAATGAAATTGCTTTAAATTTGAAATACTGTATAGGTCTTAAAACAATTTTTTTATATAAATTTGAGGATATGTATCATAAAAAAACTACTTTTTTTGTTTGTATTTTCAACATATATCCCTGTGTTTTTACTAGAATTTTGATTGGGAGAGCTCCCTGGATGAGAAATCAATTTCCGCATCCAAGGAGTACCCACTCGGCATACTTTTGACGAACCCCGCTACCCCAAAAACAAGAAATACCTGAAAAAACGTGATGATCTGATCCATCAAAACCTGCATGCCCTTTAAACAATTTTGTGGGTTTCAAAATTTCATTTCCTCATGCATGTTGAATCAACAGAATGAAATTCCACCTTAGATCCATCCCTGATTAGATCTCCACTGTTAAAACATGCCCTTCTTTTAATCGATTCTGTAGATTTAGAAAGTTACTTTCTTCATGCAAGTTAGATCAAGGAAATGAATTTTCACCATAGATATTCATCATTAGTTTATCTAAGCCGTTTAAAGTTGCAGAATATACCAAGTTCTGCATACCAAGAATTCTAGTTAACTTATGCACATGTTCCCTTCTTCCACAGCATTGATCTTAGGCTGACATTATTTGAGCCGTTGATCCGAGGTAAATATGTGGGCTACGAAAAGTGGAAGGTGGGATCTTGAATTCCATAACCAAAAATTCACATTTATACCTTTCCTATTTTTCCCTTTTCTTTCTGCACCGTTGATCTGTGCGCAAGCTCTCTGAACTGTCAAATCTCAGACTACATAAAGAGGAAGTTCAACTTTTCACCACCAAATTCTTAAGTTTTCACTTTATGATTTCTGCCCCTTTTCTTTCTTTCTGGACCGTTTATCTTGGGCAAAAAATATCCCGACCGTCGACCTTGTGGATCACAGAAAGTGAAAGTTCAACCCTTTCACGACTAAATTATTAAGTTTCAGGATTTCTGCTTTTCGTACTTTGTGCCTTTGTGCCTTTCTGCACTCTTGATCTGCATGGGATATTTCTTAACCATTGGATATGGAGGATTATGGAAGGAAAAATATCAAACTTTTATACCCAAAAACTTTGGGTTTGTCGCTTTCCAATTTCCTCCCTCCTACACCTTTCCACACTGTTGATCTGCGTGGAAGCTCTCCTGATCGTCGGATCTGGATCACGAAGTCAGAAGGAGGAATTTCTAACTCTTTACGACCAAAATCTTGTATATTCTATTTTTCAACTTCAACCCTTTTCTTTCTGCATCGTTGATCGGTGCAGAAATGGTCTGAGCCGTCAGATCTAGACTGTGGAAAGTGAAAGTCGGGCTTACCACTTTTATAACTAAGTTTTTTACCTCTTCTGCACTTCTGCTCCCAACTTTCCTTAGGCGAAAATGAATTTTAGCCGTTGATTTTGTCCGCTACAGATCCATGCCATTCATTTGCTGTCATTATTCAACCAAGGGGGGATTTCTTCATTTGAATGCATTTTCAAGGTAAAAAATCAGGATTTCTTAAGCATTTTGGCATTTTGAATCTAGAAATGTCTCTTCAAAAACTTGCAGACCTTCATCAACATTCTTAAGGGTCTTATGATATGAAAATTCACAACCCTTATTCTACCTTTCACTGGACTATCTCTTACCAACTACTTATCTCAAAAGTAGTGATAACATAGGTTTAGGGGCATATCTAATAATAGCGCACGTGATTTTTTGTTTAAACAAATGCGCATGTGTTTTTGTTCAAAAAAACACGCATGCGTTATT
>LPNX010274970.1:2701-126830 GCA_001517045.1 Pseudotsuga menziesii | reverse complement strand
GGGGGAGTGTTAGTGGTAGGGGAGACATAGGTACTCATGTGCGTGTGTGAGAGAGATAGAGAGAGAGAGAGGAAAGGGGGTGTTAGGAGTTTGTTGGGGTTAGATTAATGTGGAGGTATTTAGGTGTTGTAGAGGGGATGTAATAGGCAATTAGGAGCATTTGTAATAATAATTCACACATGTTTTTGTTCAAACAAATGTGCACATGATATTTAACATTATAAATATATTTTTTCGTTTGGTGATGATAGCGTTAAAAGGTTGGGGTTAGGGGTTTAGGGAGGATATTTAGGCGATTAGAGGGAAAGGAGGGTATACATGTGGAGTGTGGTTGTTTGGATTAGAGAGAGAGGGAGAGGTGTGGAAATTGAACCTGGTGATAGATTAATTTTACTCACAACAATTAACAATTGATCATGCAAAATCACTCACAAAAGAGACTGAAATTGGAGTTGAACACTAAACTGTATTAACTCAGTATACAATAGCAAACCCTGTAACATAATAGGTTTCTAAATAAATAAAATAAATCAGGGATTCGAATGCATGAGGAGCAATTCGAATCTAGCATAAAGCAGGCTTACTAAAAATAAGCAAATCCCCCATAGGAGTAAAAAGCTGGGTCCAAATCAGTCATGGAGCTCAGGAATTAGCAAAAAGGCTTAGGCAAGCTAAAGAGTGGTGGAATGGAAGCTCATACATGCTTTTCCAAGGATAAAAGAGAGGAGGATGTAAAGGACAAAAAACTAGTTCACCTCACCTAGTCTACCTTTTCCATTTGCCTTAAAACACTGAAAAGCAGGCAATAAAGTAGAAAAAGCAGAAGGGTGCCTAGGAGGCCAGGAATAAAGTAGAATTGATTCCTTGGGGTTTCCCAAGTGCTACATGGGTCAAATAAGGCAATTTTGACCATTATGGATAGGAAAAAGACAACTTGCACAAGGTGGGACACATGAACTAGGCAAATAAGACAAAAATAATTAAATGAATGTCTAAGGTAGTAAAATATGGACTGATTATTATAACACCCCCCATTAAGCCCGAATTATGAGTAATATATCAGAAAATTATAGGACCCAGCAACAAGGCTTAGTCACCCTTTTACATACTGCATGTCCATACAACCAAGGAAAGAGGCAAACCAACTTGGGAAAATCCTCCCTTAAATATGGACTGTAAAACAAAATTTGGAAATCTTGTCTTCACTCATGCTTCATAGCATGATCAGAAATCCCCAGCAATGATTTGAGATTGCTGAAGGTCTTCTCACAAAATGCTTTGGTGAAGATATCAGCTACTTCCAGCTTCACTCCTGAAAGGAAAGGAGTTTTGCTTGCTTTGCAATCCTTCATTCTGAATCTTTTCAGCAAATCCAAGGCATACTTGGACTAGTGCACCTTGATTCCAGCTTTGGTTTGAGCAATCTCAAGCCCCAAAAATTGACTTAAGAGCCCCAAATCTGTCATGGAGAAGGCTTGGTTCATAGCACCCTTTAAGGAAGCAATCTCATCCTGTGAGCTTCCTGTAATGAGGAGGTCATCAACATATAACACAATGATCATTAATGAACCATTAATTAAATTCAAATAGACATTTGGATCTGATTTGCACCAAACAAAATTCAGTGATAGCAAGAAGCTATCGATCTTGGCATACCAAGCCCTGGAGGCTTGCTTTAGCCCATACAATGATTTTCTCAACCTGCACACAAGAGAAGGGTTAGTAGCAAAACCTTGAGGCTGCTGCATATATATCTATTCAGTGAGATCTCCATTTAGGAAGGCACATTTTACATCCATGTGATGTACCTTCCATTGCCTTGAGGCTGCAATGGCTAAGGATAGCCTGATGGAATCCATATTTGCCATTGGGGCAAAGGTCTCATTGTAATCTATCCCATGAACCTATGAGTAGCCCTTGGATACCAATCTGGCCTTGTACTTTAGTGGTGAACCATCAGTAGAAAATTTGGTCTTGTAGACCCACTTACACTGAACTAACTTCCTCCCTGGGGGAAGATCCACTAGCTCCCATGTGTTGCTCTTCTGGAGTGAGATGAACTCCTCCTTCATGGATGCTTTCCATATTGGATATCCTGCTGCTTCTTCATATGTTTGAGGATCAGAATACACCATCAAATAGCATTTTTCAGCAAACATAGGATCCTTCATGCACAGGCCACTCTCAAATTGAGATCTAGTCCTCCTTGGGTCATTGGGATCCCCAGCTAGCTCTCCTGCTGCATGTAGTGTCTTGGATGCCCATTTTTGCCTTGTAGGGATGTTAGGGTCTACAATAAACTCATATCCATCAGAAAAATCAGAATCAGCATGTTCAACAAACTCTTTACTTACTTCTTGAGGTTTAGGTGGAGAAGAGGCTTCTCCAACTTCCACTGCTGCAAGGGGTTCTTCTTCAAACTAAACACACCTTTCAATAAAGGCTTTGTTTGTGCTCATATTTATCAGCTTGTACCCTTTTGAATCTTCAGAGTATCCAACAAAAAGACACTCTTGGCTTTGGGGCTGCAAAGCCTTCCTCTTCTCTGTTGGAATTCTAGCCCAAGCCTTTGAGCCAAAAATCCTGAAATGGGTCACATCTGGCTTGTGCCCACTCCATGCTTCGAAGGGAGTCATACCATCAAGATGTTTATGAGGCACCCTATTCTGAATATAGGCTGCACAGTTTATAGCTTTGGCCTAGTACTTTGGTGGTAAGGTTTTGGCCTCCATCATGCATGTTGCCATCTCCTTTAGTGATATGTTCTTCCTCTCAGGAACACCATTTTGCTGTGGTGTGGGATAGAATGCTGCATCCGAATACCTGCATCTGTACAATAATTAATAAAATTAGACTTGACATACTCACCACCATTGTCAGATCTGAGGACCTTGAGTTTCCTCCCAAATTGGTTTTCAACCAAAGCCTTAAATACTTTGAAGAGGCCAAAAACTTCAGACTTGTGTTTCAGGAAGTAAGCCCAGCAATACCTAGAAAAGTCATCAATAAAAGTCAATGCATATTTGGCCTGAATCATGGAAATATGAGGGAATGGGCCAGCAACATCACTGTGGATCAGCTCGAGGGGTGCAGAGGTTCTCTCATGACTAGCTCTCTCAAATTTTGTGCTCTGGGTATTTTCCTAGGATACAACCTTGGTAGACTCCTTTGGAAAATTTTATCTTGGGCAACCCTATGAACATCTCTTTTTCACTAAGATCTGAAAGATACTTGTAGTTTAGGTGGCCAAATCTTTCATGCCAAAGCTTGCTAGCCTCATTAGCATGAATCAGAAGAGCAGAGGGGTTTGAGTAGGGTAGGAAGTGTGAGAACATGTATACCTTTTGAGCATGATTTGAAACTCCTTTTGCAATGACTCTACCACTTGAGATATCTATGATCTCAACTTCATCAGGGGAGAATATGAATTTCTTAGGAGACCCAGTGTGAGTCATCTGGTACACTGATAGGAGGTTGGAGGTGAGACCAGGCACATACAACACATTGCTCAACTGACCATGATCAAGATCTATCCTTCCTTTGCCTAAAATTTTAGTGAGAGAGTCATCTCCCAGTACTATAGGTGGTCCTTTCGACATGTCAAGTGAGGAGAATTCCTCCTTGGTCGAAACCATGTGTCTTGAAGCTCCAGAATCAATGATAAAACTGGGTGAGATTGATGTGCCAGCAACCAATGCATGAACTCTCTCTCTGCCATCTGAACTTGATCCTCCTTCCCTCTTCTTTGAGCTTTTTGGAAGGGAGATGCCATTCTTCTCCAGGAGTTGGGTCAGCATGTCAATTTGCTTTTTCATACAAGAGCTTTCAGAGTGATTTCCCTTATTGCAGTATGCGCACTTGTTCATTTCACCTTTGTTTTTCTTCTTCTGGTAGTTCTTCTTGGAACCTTGTGGCTCCTCCGGAGATTTTTTCTTGTCTCTCTTTTGCTCAAGTGGATTTTTAGCTTTCTTTTTGCTTTTTGAATCCACCTTCGAATATCCAGCAATCAGAGCTTGATCTTTGGATGGTTTGATGGTGCCCATCATCACCAGCTTGTGTTGTTCTTGTGTGAGAGATTCCATGAAATCTGCAAGGCTAGGCATCTTCCAGGTTCGAGCTGTCAGTTTTGTGGCATAGAAGGTTGAAACAAACACTGAATATTCAGGGCCTAGCTTTGAGAGGATGGCCAGGAAGAGCTGATCATCTTTCTTTTCGATCTCACACTATTTCAGCTGCAAAACTAGTGCTTTGAACTTGGAGAAATATAGCTGCAGGGATTCAAAGCTATTTGGACTCAGAGAAATCAGCTCATTTTCAATTTGATGTCCCCTCACCTCATCTGTATTTCCAAAAATATTAGAAATATTCTCCCATAATTCATTTGGTGATGTCAATCCATCAAGATCGAAAAGGAGGTCTCTGGAAATACTCAGACACAGGAGACCATAGGCCTCATCCCTCCTGTTGTGCCATTTTATCTTCTCTGCGGCTGCATTGGGATCTGCTTCTGTTGCCATAGTCACCTTGTAGAGGCCTTTCACTCTCAACAGTATCTCCATCTCTGCTTTCCATTCAAATAAATTGAAGGGAGTCAAGATAGTTTTCTATGATTGATCCATAGCTAGAAATCTTGTCCCGACTGTTAGTAGAAGGCTCCCAGTCACTGATGTTGAACCTGCAAAACAATTTTGAAGGAGAGAAATCGATCTACAATGGCTTTGATACCATGTGGAAACTGAACCCAGTGATAGATCAATTTTACTCACAACAATTAACAATTGATCATGCAAAATCACTCACAAAAGAGACTAAAATTGGAGCTGAACACTAAACTGTATTAACTTAGTGTACAATAGCCAACCCTATAACATAATAGGTTTTTGAATAAATAAAATACATCAGGGATTCGAATGCATGAGGATCAATTCGAATCTAGCATAAAGCAGGCTTACTAAAAAAAAGCAAATCCCCCATAGGTGTAAAAAGCTTGGTCCAAATCAGTCATGGAGCTCACGAATTAGAAAAAAGGATTAGGCAAGCTAAAGAGTGGTGGAATGGTAGCTCATACATGCTTTTCCAAGGAGAAAAGAGAGGAGGATGTAAAGGACAAAAAACTAGTTCACCTCACCTAGTATAGCTTTTCCATTTGCCTTAAAACACTGAAAAGCAGGAAATAAAGCAGAAAAAGCAGAAGGGTGCCTAGGAGGCCAGGAATAAAGCAGAATTTATTCCTTGAGGTTTCCCAAGCACTACATGGGTCAAATAAGGAAAGTTTGACCATTATGGATAGGCAAAAGACAACTTGCATAAGGTGGGACACATGAACTAGACAAATAAGATAAAAATAATTAAATTAATGTCTAAGGTAGTAAACTATGGGTTGATTATTCTAACAAGAGGTAAGGGAGGAGAGGGGGGAGAGAGAGATGAGAGGAATAGGAGGTTAGAGGTACAAATAGGAGTAGGTGGTATGAGAGACAGAGAGAGAGAGAGAGAGAGAGAGAGAGAGAGAGAGAGAGAGAGAAAGATAAGAGAGAGAGAGAGAGATTTTGCAATGGTAAGGGTTTATAGGTAGAGATAGAGAGGGAGTGTTAATGGGTTAGAGGTAGAGATTGTTAGCACCTGTGCTAAAATTTGAACATTTTTATAGATGCATCCACGTTAATAATTCCCCTGCAAAAGGATAAGCCAGTGAAAATGATGTCTAAGGTCAAAAATTTCCTATGTCATATAACCTGAGTAAGTGTTGAGCAGGTTCTGAAGGATCCGTTCTTGGTTGAAAGTGAATAAAATGGTAAAAAATCCTTAGGCGCAACCTTGGAAATGAGCCTGGTATGAAAAATCCAATGAAGGACAAGTCTTGGCGAGAATGGATGATGGATATCCAAGCCAAAAAGTGATCTGATGCTTCGAAAGAATCCCATAGAATAAATGTCAAATACAAGAGGAGATACACATCTAATCCCATATCAACGGTTAAGGACGACTCTGGGATAAATCAATATTCCAACAAAAATGTGAAATCAAAAAAGGAAAATTTTCTGTTGTGAAATTTGGTAAACCTGAATTTCGCTTTTCGCGGCCTGAGATCCGACAGTCAAGGATGAATCTAAGATAAATCAACAGTATAGGAAGAGGAGGAAGTGGAAAAGGTGAAAATATGGCCATAAAAAGTTGAAAGCCCTCTTTTTGCTTTTCGCTAGCCTGTAACATAACCCCACTTTGATCACAGATCAACGGTTCAGAATGCTTCCACATTTTTAATCTCAGATCAATGGCTTGGAAAGGAGTAGAAAGGCTGGAGAGGAAATACATAAATTTGGTTATGGAAAGTTGGAATCCCTCTTTTCTCTTTTCGCCGGCCCGTAAGATCTACTGTTCAGAGAGCTTCTTCACAGATCAACAACCCGAAAGGGATCGAAAAGGAAGAATGAGAAAAAAAAAATTGAACATTATGAAAGAAGAAATCTTACCTTTTGTGACCCACAGCCTGCAACTTGATCTCAGATCAACGACTGGGAAATTTTCTGTCTAAGATCGATGGTGTGGAAAATAGCAACATGCGCACTGGATAAGAAGATTTCTCAATATGTGGAATTTGGTAGGCCCAAAAAATTTGACGGTGGATATTGAGGTGGGTTTTAGATCCACAGTACAGAATGATTTCACTGGGGGAAGATGCAGGTTCAAAAGAAATGTCATTTTCGGTGAAAAGGGGTTAACGTGTTTGAAAAATTGACCGTTGGATGGGCTCTAGGACGGATATCTATGGACAACATCTATTCCACAGCCACAACTAGCATGGGAAAATAATTTTCTCAACCCAACAAAATTGGGTAGACCCCACAATATTAAACGGCCTAGATCAATGACCGATCAAGATCCAAGGATGAGAAAAATTTCACTACTAGAACATGCAAGGAGAAACTATTTTTTTAGACCTGCGAAATTTGGTAGACCTCACAGCATTCAACGGGCTAGATCATAGACCGATCAAGATCCATGGATGAGAAAAATTCAGCTGCCAGAACATGCGAGGAGAAACTAAATTTCAAAATCAGCGGGATTTAGATGCCCGTGGCTAAATCCAAGACACGCGTCTACACAACATGGTTTGATCAAATTGATCATAAGATGGGAAAATCTTATGATCAACGCATCTACGTGCAAATCTACACTAGGTTGGGTAAAACCATGCAAAAGGCAGTCACAAAAATTCAGAGTGATATACAAATTGAAGAGAATGTTTATAACATGAAATAAAATCCATGGATGTCAAAATAACTCTCAGAAATAGTCTAGATAGAATTCTCTAACAAGATGCAACAATACAAGGCAGTTTAGTAGCTATAATCAATGAGAGACTTGGATATTCGAACCCTTAGATGTATTCAAGTACTAGAAAATTTAGGATATGATAGACACACCTAAAATACTATAATTAATGCTTCAAGGCTTCTATAATAGCTCAAGCTGAATGTTGGGCCTCAGGACAGTAGGGCATAATTCATGTGGAATTCTTCCTAAGTAAGAGGAAGGAGCATCAAGGAAAAGGGAAGGATGTTGCAACAAAAGAAGGAAAGAGAAGAAGAAGACAAAGAGAAGGTGCATGATGAGGAAGCTGTGCCAGATGAGTAAGCCACGATAGAAGGACATGACAATATACGAGATAACATGGCAAAATATCTACATAAACAAGCATGTAGATAATGTAATGGATGGAAAATTACAGTAAGGCATAAATATGAGAAAGCAACAATCCTTAGCAATTGTGGGTATGATATCGTCTAGAGACGGTGGAAACGACATGCATGAAGGAATCTTTGTAAGTCAAACCAATAGTTTCTTTTGTTATGTATTACTAGAATATGAAAGACAACCTGTTGGCTGGAGATAGTAAGTCGGTTGGGATAGCGATTGAAGAGGAGTCTGTAATGAGTCTATTAGAGTCTGTAACAAGAATGTATGGGATTGGTATTGAGTCTATAATGGGGTTATAAAATAAGAAACCCAAGATCTAGATGGGTTAGACAATTTTAGCTGATTAGCTGATACAACATTTTGACTAATATCTAAAAATTTGGAAAAGACGCTTGAGATAGACTTGAGATAAGAAGTTTTGGTTAAGGAATATGGATCGTTGAGTCCATCAGAGTAGTGGTTCTACAGATGAGTGCATAGACAAGTAGAGAAGGTTGAGTTGATCTAGGCTGTGTGTGAATCACTATTAGAAGTAGAGTAGACAGAGGAAGAGATAATACCAGAGAGCATGATAGGGAGGAAAAGTCTATATGATAGAAGAGAATATCCTGAACAGAGTCTGCAAATTTGTGCACAAACAAAATGTGCATCTATTTCCTCATGCCAGATGAAGAGCACCTTTTGGTTTTTCCCCGACTGTTTTTCAATGATATATGTTGTGTATATGTGTGAATGTTGAAGTAACTTAGTTATATGTGTAAATGTTGTGTCGAATGAATAGTTGATTATTGCGTTGCAATTGGATAAATGTTGTGTATATGTGTGAATGTTGAAGTAGCTTAGTTATATGTGTAAATGTTGTGTTGAATGACTAGTTGATTATTGTGTTGCAATTGGATAAATGTATGTCTGCTGCATTATATTAATGAATATGCTTGTGTTGTCTATTCACTATTTTTTCACGTAATTCGCATAAAGAAGGGTTAGATCATAGATTGGTATTGAAATATTTTCCATACAAGTAACCCACCTTCCTGGCCTTTGTTGGAAACCTTTGCATAGTTAAAAGGTACTGAAACACCCTCCCACACAAACTATGGAAACGTGGTTATGGAAGTTACCCATAAAACGGAGAAATCTTGGGTGAGACGAAATCTATGTCGCGGGTGTTGCTGGATGAGATCTACTATGTCAGGCCGATATATTGGGATTTGTTGGGATAAGAAGAAGGGAATGAACCTAGGTCCAGGGGTAGAGAGAGGGAAGAAATCCAAAAAATGGTTCTGTTGTCAGGACCTTAAGTGTTTTGGTGAGGGATATGTGAAAAAGGAATTATGTGGATGCAAGACTGAATAGCAAAGGGTGTTTATGTCTCAGCACAACCCTGGAGTGAGATGTTCCTGGGAGATAATGGAACTGAACTAGAGCCTAGATTTTTAAGAAGCAGAAGAATATTCAGATCAAGTAAAAGAAGGAAAAATATGTTAGAATGAGGGAGTTGCAGCACAGATCGAGAACAAGATGGCTATGAGTTTGCATCATACTTAGATGAAGGATATTGTGATGAAGAGGAGGAATATCAGTCGATCTCAGAAGGTGAAGAGGAATCATAAGAATCGACTGAAGCTCTAGAACAAGCATGTGTGTACAACTTTCCTATAGTACCATAGGTAAGAGTACAAGGCATGTCTCCAAGTGAATCTATAATTACAAGTACTACTAACACTGTAAATAGCGGTCAAGGAAGTCCCACTAGTACAAATTTTGTTTCGACTGTACCAATAGTAAATACAATGGATGGAGCTGACATTAAGCTCCCAATATTCAATGGAAATGGGTTGAAGACATAGAATAACATTGGTTTCTTTGTGACGTTGTCTAGACTATAAGGCATATCCAGGATGAAAATATTAAGAAAGCATAGATGATCATGTCGCTACAAGGTCGTTCGCTAGACTGGTATATAAAATTTTATATAGTACCAGTAGGACTTGTCCCAAAAACAATCAATGAGATTCAACTAGGGTTGATATATGAATTAAACAAGATAAAGTGTGAATAATTATGCATCACTAAGATCAA
Organism: Pseudotsuga menziesii; assembly: GCA_001517045.1. Classification (NCBI taxonomy): domain Eukaryota; kingdom Viridiplantae; phylum Streptophyta; class Pinopsida; order Pinales; family Pinaceae; genus Pseudotsuga; species Pseudotsuga menziesii. The sequence goes on along the minus strand of LPNX010274970.1, from coordinate 117,047 downwards.
AGAGATTAAGCAGCTACCGACATATTATTTTTGGGACTTTGACCAAATATTTAAGACATTGATGGACAAAGTGAGTTTCTATATGTCGAATGTGCAACACAAGGAATGGTTTATTTCCTCCTTGCTACCACATATCTGGACCCCATTGATGCAATAGAAACTCGTGTCACAGATAGAGGCTCTTGAAATAGAGATGAAATTAGAAGCCTCGCCAGTTGGAGACATTGGCTTACGAATGATGCAAATTCAGTTGCAACTGGACAATATTACGGTGCATCTCCAAGACATTAAAAAGGAAAAGGAAGTTCAGGAGGAACTATGGCGTACAAGATGCAAAATAGATGGACACCATAAATATAATTCTCGGCACTCATGAACTATGTCGTAGCAGGTGCCTCAAACCCATTAACCACCCAAGGAATGCCTTGGTGTAGAATATGTTAGGATATAGATCACAAGTCCAAGGAATATCTATAATTACAGAAGATTGTAAGTGCACCCGCTATTCTGTATTGTAAATTTTGTAAGTCTCTATGTCATGATGAGAAAGACTACAGAGCCCTTCAGCTGTTGCAAGAAAAAACAATGGATACCTACTTAATGAAAAATGATGAACAAATGCAATATGAACATGTGTAGTCTTAGTATTAGCCTGCATAGTACCAAAAACAACAATATCCTCAACCACAATACCAAAAAAATCAGTATCCTCAACAACAAAAATATCCTTCAGAAAGGAGGGGTAGGAATTTTAGAGGTCGAGTACAACAACCAAGAGCAGGATTTGGTCGAGGAAGATGCCATATTGTATGTTATAATTGTGGGTATCAAGGACATTTTTCCCAATATTATCAAAGTCCTGCGAAAAATTGTACATATTGTACAGCATTTGTACACATTGTCGAACAGTGTCTGCAGCTTATTGTGAAATGGCAGGTTAGAACTGTCGTTAACCTAAACCCGATGTAGAATCTAGATCTAAACCCCAATCTAAATATTCATATGATTTATGTGGAACCAAGAAAAAATCACATTGTTGTAGTCACATGAGGAGGTGCGCGGTGGGAGAAGACCAAAATACACGGCTAGGACAGCTGCAGGTGAGACCCGCGACAAAAAACTCTTTGATAGATGTACACCAAGAGAAAGAAGTCTTCTTCAAGGTGCAACAAGAATTTGTTGATACTAACCAGCCGTTGACATATGGACAAGTTTGAGCTATGCCCGAATAATTTGAGCTAATAAAAAATTCATGAATGAAAAAGGTTAGTAAGCTTAAAGAATTTTTCAAAATTTTGTTATCACTAATCCATGATAAATATGTTGTTGTAGAACTGACAACACTCATAGAAGAAACAATAGAAGACCTGCAACATGACAAAAGAGTTAATCATATCAAGAGAAAACTGAAGATGAGTCGAGAACTGTGAATGACTGTGTAGATAGGAGAACATGATATGGACTATATCATATTAGATTTGGGCTCGGATGTCAATATATTGACAAGACATACATGGGAGAGCATGAATAAGCTGCAACTAGAATGGTCTCCTATTCATAGAAGGATTGCAAACTAGTCAAAGGCTCTACCAATAGGTAGACTAACCCAAGTACCCGAGGAAGTCAAAGGATTAAGAACATATGTCAACTTCAAAGTTATTCACATTTGCAATGACACAAACCAATATCCTGCACTTCTAGGAATCGATTGGGAAATAGATAGCCAAACTAATATAAAATTCAAGAAAAGGATATTGTCTTTCGAATATTATGGAATAAGAGTGGTTGTGCCGATCGACCCGCCTGAAGGACAACCATATGGCGAGCCTGCGTAGTGTGAAGGGTAGGACAATTATTAGGCTCAGTTTTACAACATCATGTCTTCAAATGAAGACTATATTAACCCAATAGCTGATGGAAACCTGAGTTGGTGGAGTGTAATCTTGTGCACACTTGACTCTAGCGATGCTCTGTGTTAGCACCGATATTTGAGCCCCAAGGTTGAGGGGAAGGCCTGCTCTCGGGTAACAACAGAATCGGTTTAAATTGCGCCTCTGGCCTTATGTAGTCAGAGAGGGACCTCTCTGTTAAATTTTCATATGCTTAGCTAAGACATTAGTATTTCATTTCATTTTCATGACAAAAGCATATAAACAGGATCACTAAAAGATAGACAAGCACAACCAAAAAAAAAGGAACACAAAGATTTATCCTGGGAAAACCCTAAAGGGAAAAACCCAGCAAAAGCTTCCTCAATATAGATGCCCCAAAAAGATAAAAGATAAAACCAACAAGGAGATCAAAGCTTGATCCTCCTCCTTCTCCAGCTACTTCTCTTCTCCACTAATGCGCTACACAAGTGAGAGTGTGTGTGTGTCTCAAATGAGGAGCACTACACATCTATTTATATTCATCCATTCACTTAATTTAACTCATTTGACATGTAGGCTCAAGTAACCACACTAGGGTGCTGATGACCCACCTTTACAATTAGAGGGGACTACCTCATGACTCTTATTAGTTCTTCCGATTAGGAGCATTAGGATATAATGTAATACAAGTGTTTCTCCCATTAGGACCATCGGGGACCACAAAAATATACATATATAATATTCTTCGAAGTTACCATATTTCAACACCCCCCCTTAACGAGAAGGGTATTCTACAGCAAAATCAACAACAACAAGAGTAGAGATAGGGGACATCATCAACATCAGTAGGGCAACACATCTATAAATTATTGGAATCTTTTCAACATCATGTAGTCTTCATCTTCAATCTTCAATATTCATCATCAGCAACATCTTCAGTACTTTGATCTCTCGATCAGCAATATCATCATCAACACTTTTCCCTTTCGATCAATAGAAACATCATCATCATCATCATATTCTAATCTGTCGATCATAATCATCATCACATTCTGATCTTTCGATCAGAAACATCATCATCATACTCTAATCTTTCGATCAGAAACATCATCAACATACTCTGATCTTTTGATCAGAAACATCATCATCATAGTGCGTCATCATCATACTTTGATTTTTAGATCAGTACGTCATCATCATCATACTCTGATATTTCAATCAGTACGTCATCATCATACTCTGTTCTTTTGATCAGTATGTCATCATACTCTGATATTTTGATCAGTACGTCATCATCATCATACTCTGATATTTCGATTAGTATGGCATCATCATCATCAGCAACAATCTGCAATCCAAAACTCAAAGACAGAAAGTCTTTGGATCATTTTTGGACTTAAAGTCTAGGGATGATACAATCCCACCACATTCTCGACAACCGAAGTTACCGGATTGATTACGGGAGAATAAATCCCTATCACTTTAGGACTAAGTCCAAGGACGATGCAATCCTACCACATTCTCGAGGACCAAAGCCACCGGATTTATTATGGGAGAATCAGTCCCTATCACTTTAGGAATTATGTCCAAGGATGATGCAATCCTACCACATTCTTGAGGACCAAATCCACCAGATTGATTACAGGAGAATCAGTCCCTATCACTTTAGGACTATGTCCAAGGATGATGCAATCCTACCACATTCTCGAGAACCAAAGCCACCGGATTGATTACGGGAGAATCAGTCCCTATCACTTTAGGACTATGTCCAAGGATGATGCAATCCTACCACATTCTCGAGGACTGAAGCCACCGGATTGATTGCAGGAGAATCGGTCCCTATCACTTTAGGACGATGTCCAAGGATGATGCAATCCTACCACATTCTCGAGGACCGAGGTCACCAGATCTATTATGGACAGATGTCTTAGGATGATACAATCCCTCTTCATTATTGAAGACCGAGGTCTCTGGATCACTTTAGGGAAAGTGCCCAGGGATGATACAATCCCACCACATTCTCGAGGACCGAGGTCACCGGATCTATTATGGACAGATGTCCCGGGATGATACAATCCCTCTTCATTCTCAAGGACCGAGGTCTTTGGATCACTTTAGGGAAAATGCCCAAGGATGATACAATCCCGCTACAACATCACTACTCCCCCTTTCGAGGAGGGCCTTTCCAAACAACACCAAGCTTTTCTTGAAAGTGTTTGAACTCTACTTGAGGAAGAGACTTCGTCAGTACATCATCATCCAAACCATCCTCATATACATCTTCAGTATCTGAATACTGATCTATCACCATCTGTATCTCTAGTATGTGAATACTAAAAGCATCATCATCTATATCTTCAGTATAGAAATACTAAAAGCATAATCATCTCTATCTTTAGTATAGAAATAAGGAATTACTATCATCTATATCTACAGTATGTAAATTCTGAAATATCATATATATCTTCAGTATGGGAATATTGAAATCATCATCTCTATATTCAGTATAGAAATACTAAATCACCATCATCTACATCTACAGTATCATCATCTGCATCTTATCTTGTATGTAGAAATACCGGATTTCTACGTGTTACGTTGGAACACAGGGTTCTTTGTCATAAGAACTATGGTTATCACATAGAATCATTGTAGTGTCCATATTCAGGTCAAAGAGACCTGATATCAGCTTCTGAAGCCATATGGATTCATAACTTAGTAGAGCAATCTACTATGTATTCTGCTTGAACCGTGCTAAGAGAAACACTGGATTGTTTCCTGCTAAACCATGAACTCATAGCAGACCTCAAACAAAAGCATATACCTGATGTGCTTTTCCTATCTGAGATAGTTCCAGCCCAATCTGCATCTGTGTAGCCATACAATATATACTCATGGCTACCATCATAGTATAGACCAAATTCTATAGTCCCTTTCAAATATCTCATCACATGTTTTGCAGCTACTAGGTGAACCCATCTTGGTTGAATAAGATATTGACTTAAGGTTTTCACAGCAAAACAAATGTCTGGTCTGGTATTTGTTAAGTACATAAATGACCCAATGATCTGTCTATAGTGAGTCACATCCACTAACTCTAATGAGTCATCAGCTAACAGCTTCAGGTTGGAGTCCATGGGTGTGGCCATGACTTTGCATTCCAACATATTGAATCTCTTCAATATATCTACCACATACTTTCCCTGGTTGAGAAATATTCCTTCTGAACTTTTCCATACTTCCAGACCTAGGAAATAATGCATTAACCCAAGGTCTTTCATCTCAAATTCTTCTGCTAGTTTCTTCTTGCTTTCCATGATCTGTTTCTCATTCCCTGTCAAGAATAAGTCATCCACATATAGTAATATAATGACAGGTACATCTTCTACAACCTTGTAGGAAAGGTTAGGATCGACTTTACTCTTGGCAAATCCCATGCTCATCAGGAAACTATCTATTCTTCCATACCAAGCTCTGGGAGCTTGCTTCAGGCCATAGAGGGCTTTCTTCAACTTGCATACTTGATTCCATCTGTCTTCAACTTCAAATCCTTGTGACTATTCGATGTAAAACTCTTCCTCAATCATACCATTAAAAAAGGCTTGTCTTTACTTCATCATGGAAGAAACTACCATGATAGTTTTGAAGGAAGTGTACCTTGCTTCCTGAAGTAAGTGTCTCTTCAAAATTAATTCCCTCTTTCTTATAGAAACCTCTAGCCACAACTCTTACCTTACTTCTATCAGCAACATATCTTATCTTGCAAATCCATTTGGAAGATACCACATTCTTACTTTCTGGTCTGAGTACTATATCCCAAACATCATGCTAGTATCATAGCATCTTATATGAGTTTGTCTTCTCAGGTCATCAGCATATCCTAGTCTTCTACATTCAACCTTGAATGTTGGAACCCAATTTACTCTTGGTAAAGTCTCAATCCATCACAAAGCTATCCATCATGTCGTACCATGTCGAACTCAGATATAATTTTCTATAGTCACTCCCCTTGAAGTTGAGTGTCATCTTCACTCTTCATTCTGTACATGTGGTTCTATGCTTGATATATACTGGTCAATAGAGTATGTCATTTCATAGTCTATTCTTTCTGGGGAGAATCACGAACCTTGCTTTGTACACTTGTTCCATCATATCGTATACATCATTCCCCATGATCAACTGTTATTCTTTGATCATAGCTTATTTTATAGCATTCTTTTCTTCATCTTGAGTTATCTCTTGTACCCATGGTGGTCTTCATCCTTCAAGGTGGATCTACCATTCTCTGAAGCTCTTTCTTCCGTCATGGTGTCTCTAACCCTGGGAGCTTCAGATTCATGTTTATTGGAGTGAATCTTGAATTGACATCACTTGTTCTTTGGAACAAGTCTCATCCTTATTTTCTTGTAGGAGGTTGTTCATGACCTTTCCTACAATTCAGATGCACCAGTTGCATGGTTAAAACTATTTCATAAAACATATGCATAATGACAAATTCTTATGCATCATGCAACTGTTTAGTCAATACAACATTCATCCATATCTCACATAAACTTTCTAGATACCTTCCATCTCCACCATGACATTATTGAGATTGTGCACTAATCCAATATGTCAGCAAAGAGGTTTGATAAGTAGCAATGGAGAGTTGTATAGAACCATGAGCTACTTACCCATCACATGCATATTAGTAGTATACAGTCATTAATGCAAACAATCTATCATGCATAACACATCAACTGAATATAATCAAATGTATAACAAAACAATATCATGAAATGACAATTGAATAATTATCTTTTATTTGTTTTGTGGGTAGACTCCATCTTGATCATTCTGCTTTATCATCTTCTTCATTCATGGAATCATCATTTCTTATCCAAATGAAAATAATTGAGTTCTTCATATTCCTCATCGCTTGAGGGATCTTCTTTGAATGGTGAGAGCTTGATCTTCAATTGCTCCCATCTTCTTCTTCTCTTCTTATGAGTTGAGCTGAAAGCAATTACTTCCTTCTGGCATACATTATTTCCATGAATCCCATGATCCTTGGAGGCCATTCAAGGTGGATATCACCACTTCTGCAATCTCCACTTCTTCTTCTACTGCTTCAAGTTGTTCTGCATTCTGGATCTTCACATTCTTCAACTGTTTTCTCAAATTCATATTCTCATTTATGTTATTCCCTTGAAATAGCTTGGCCAGGGAATCAAATATCTTCAGTGTCTTTGGGGAGACACTTGTAATACAAGTTGATTCATGAATAAATCAACAATGATCTTCTTGGCCTTAACCAAGTTGTTCTTGAGTAAGGCTTTGAGCCTCATCTCCCTCTGGAACTAGAACCTCTATACTCATGTAGGTGTCCAATCCATTTTCTTCAGAGAGATCAAATACTTCTCTTCTTGGAAGTTATGAACTTCACCAATCTTATCATCAAGCTAATGTGATAGATCACTTTGAAATGAGAACCTCAAATGGAAATAGCAAAAGAATAGATCTTACCGATTTGAGATGTCCGTCCTGGTTCCGGAGCTGGTTGATCTAGGGTTTGTCACAGAAACCCTAATTTTCAAAACTTGGAATATTTTAGATCTGATTGGATAGATAGATAGATATCTTCAAATGGAGCTGTCCAATGTACTCTTTTTCTAAAAACAGTGGAGGGAATCTCCCGAAACAGGAAGCCCTAATTTTTCAATTTCTTATGTAGAATTTCCTGTTACTGTTTCTGTTATATCTATGAAATTACTGCTCCTCTGTGTCTGAAATTTCATACTAATGTAACCTCGCATGTCCCTGATCCAAAACCACTGGTTTCATCAGAATGGGTTTCACCATTTCGGATTTATGATCCTTTTCCCACGGTGACCTGTTACAGGACTGTTCAGAACAGTGAAGTTGTACTGCATGCCACATGTCACGGGTTCATCTTCTGAGTCTGATATTCGGATCACCAATAGTAAATTCTGTTAAATTTCTGGAAAATCTTCAAGAATTCCATTTGGACCTCTGTAGCCCAAGATATTTCAATTCTCCCTAGGTGTCCTGTTTAGGGATGAATTCTGGAAGAGGATGGAACCCTAACTTGGAGGGATCATATCTCCCAGAGTATAGCGAATCTGAGCCTGATTTTTGGATACAGTATTCATCATGATTTGATATTAGGCCCCTGCAATTTTCAGATTTTGAAACATTTCCAACCGTGGAATATAGCGAATGTACCAAAACTTAGCAGTTTTAGTATTTAGGGTTTTTCCTAGCTCAGGGTCAAACTAGGGTTTGACTTTCCCAGAGTTTCACCCAACCAAATTTCTTGATCCAGGTCTCTAAAATTTGGTTTTGATGATGAGAAAAATCCTATGCTGGTCTCACTCAAAAATTCCTCTTCTTTAGAAAGCCCTAATTTCCGCATCGAAAACTGAAAATGCTCGGAATCGAATTCCGCTTCAATAGAAAGATGCGCCCTTCAATGGAGAGTCATCCTAGCATACTTTTGTTGATGGATTGTGGAGAGAGACCCAAAAAGTAAGAATCCATAGTTTCTGCAGCTATATAATTTCTTCTTCTCAGGTTAGCTATGATTCCATGTTAAATTTTCATATGCTTAGCTAAGGCATCATTATTTCATTCCATTTTCATGACAAAAGCATATAAACAGGATCACTGAAAGATAGGCAAGCACAACAAAAAAAAGGAACACAAAGATTTATCCTAGGAAAACCCTAAAGGGAAAAACCCAGCAAAATCTTCCTCAATATAGATGCCCCAAAAAGATAAAAGATAAAACCAACAAGGAGATCAAAGCCTGATCCTCCGCCTTCTCCAGCTACTTCTCTTCTCCAGTGCTACACAAGTGAGAGTGTGTGTGTGTCTAAAATGAGGAGCACTACACCTCTATTTATATTCATCATTCACTTAAGTTAACTCATTTGAAATGTAGGATTGAGTTAAATCATGTAGCCTCGAGTTACACATGTAGGCTTAAGTAACCACACTGGGGTCCTGATGACCCACCTTTATAATTAGAGGGGACTACCTCATGACTCTTATTAGTTCTTTCGATTAGGAGCATCGGGGTATAATGTAATACAAGTGGTTCTCCTAGTAGGACCATCGGGGACCAAAAAAAGATACATATAGAATATTCTTCGAAGTTACAATATTTCAACACTCCCCCTTAATGAGAAGGGTATTCTACAGCAACATCAACAACAACAAGAGTAGAGATAGGGGACATCATCAACATCAGCAAGGTAACACATCTATAAATCATTGGAATCTTTTCGACATCATGTAGTCTTCATCTTGATATTCACTGAGGGATGGTCAGGAGACCGGACTCCCTCGAAAGGGACAAAGTAGAGTGACGTAAGATATTTCAACTCCGTGTGAGATATTTGCTGAGGGACGATCAGGAGACCAGAATCCTGGAAAGGGACAAAGTAGAGTGACGTGAGATGTAGGTGGGATTATTAGGGCAAGGGACCATTGGAAATGGAGTCAAAAACCTGACTAGGGAACATTTGCATGAGGAAATATAGTCGCCGATATCGAAATCAGGAGATATTTAGCAGGTGGTTAGGGGAAAAGAGAGAACGACCCATCGCGCGGAGCACCGGTGAGATGAATTTCATGCAAGTTTAGAAGAAAACTTGATAAATGTCTGAAACAATAGATGGAGCATAGCATGTATGAATTCCAAACTGTTATACACTAAGTTACAGACATGAAAGCAATCAACAAACCAGAATGGAAACAGGATATACATTTCACGTAAAGAAAATACATATTGAAAGAAGCAACGACACATGAATATCCATATTAAGAAACAACTCTTCCTCTATAATTTTATTTCATAACACAGGCACTATATCTTATTTACAACAGAGAACCTTAGCCATTGAAGGTTTTCCAATCCTCCAGCTAACTCTTTTCCCCCTATCGGGAGTGCATTTATAATAATTCAATGCTGAGATTATTCTCTGAAACAAACCTAAAAACTGTTTGCAGTCACAATCATGCATTAACGGTATAGAGAGTGGAACTATTGCCACATTTTATAAATATAAACAAAAATTATGGAGCTAGTGGGCACATTCGGCCCGAGTGACAGCTTGACGTTCTTGACCGTTATTATGGATAATGAGTATGATTCCTCCTTCTCTGTCCAACGTCTGTGTTTCCATTGTGTTTCAAATGCATATTTTTACATGGGCACACACTAGTAGGGTAGTTTGCATCTTTCACTTGCTCAACCTCATCCACCACCTCATTCTTATTTGGGTAACACTGTTAGCCATGGGGTCTGGAAGAAGGGCCGCATTGCTCTTGGCTAAGGCAAGCCCGTGAGGTGGCTTGTCATTCTTGTGCTTCTCATATCCAGTAGGGTGGGCTCTCCCACAGGCAATAAGGTGTAGCATATCTACACCAATCCCATCACCCTTGGAAAGTGGACTTCACAAACAGGGTTGTGTGGGCTTTAGACCCCTGATGCTCCCATCCGAACAAATGCTTATACAAGGAGCAGTCAAGGCTTTTCTCTTTCCATGAAGGATTTGGTGGTAGCAATGGTATCAGGGGTTCCTGAAACAACACTTACAGGGAGTAAGTGTCTAGGCACCACGTTGTTGGAGGTGTAGGTATCATGTCTGGGCCCCGATGGCTGGTGTCATTCTTAGCATGCAATACCGAGGTGATGGGAGAGTGTGGAAGTTTTCTCACCAACCATCAACACACCGAGATAGATAATATTATTGAACCAGATCACCATCGCCAACTCTTTGATTTTCAGTGGATTCTCGACGAAGTGAAAACTTGGGCGCTGGAACTATGCTAGCTCATCCCCAGTGTTTCGAAGGTAGATATATAAGTTTTTGAGACTGACCTTTTTAATTACTGGTCAATATTCCCACACATTCTATCATCAAGTGTTTTTGGTATCAACATGTGTGAGGGCACGAGCAGAGTGATCCTTTACCTGCTGGGGATCTAGTCACGTAGTTTTATTGGTCGTGGGGCCTTACCATCCGCTGTGGGAAGTATTTTTTGGATGCCACCTCATACAACTTATCCATGCTACAAAGTTCATGAAGTGGCCGCTCCCACATTTCCTCACTCTTGTGATGTAGGAAACAGAATGGTCTCCCTCTTCGTGCTGGCTTTTCCCCATGTGAGTACCGGATTCATCGATTACTTTTCGTACTTTCATAGGCCAACTCACACAAAAAGCTGCTTATCTTTAAGTAACATGACTCTGCTACAGGGATGATTTCACCTGTGTGCATGCTACAAATGGCATCGAGGAATTAGCCAATCTGCAAGGAGGCAGATTACACGCGTGAACGTCTCCTTTGCTGTCATCTCCACACTAGATGTGAATCCTATACCCTAGAAGTCTTCTCAGCCTTCTGATTTAAGGAAACTTTTCACATCCACCATCCACATCTCTTTAATTCTGCCACCAATTTCACCTTCTTTGATACGATGGGAAGCTTTGGATCATGACGCATTCTTATTCATCAATCAGGATTGACCTCTTCATGCAACTGTCGATCCAAGTGGGTCCTACTATTTTTGCAATGTGAAATCCTAGTCTTCAACTGTGTTAGTTGTATTGCAAAATAGACCACAACCATATATCTCTCTCCTTCTCTATCGTGACCATCAATATTCATGGTCGGTACCACTTTTTGCGATTTAGAATGTCAACTTTATCCACACAAGTTTGGTTTGCAAAATCAGCTGGGACTGTGGATCTGCTTCTGATCTCATCTCCACCGTCGAATGCTTCCGACCTTTAACTATTTCACAATCTAGAAAAGTGGCTTTGGTCGGTCATGTTCACAGTGTGAAATGATTTGACGCTGTTGATCTTCCATCCGCTCAATCTCAGCCTTCGATCATGAGTCCTGTTTAATGCCTTCAGCGCGCCCAACATCCTCCTTGAACTTCTGTCAAACCCATAAATAGACTATTGAAAATAGAGTGTTAACACTCTGGAAAATTGGAAGATTTTATAGCTACAAATGTCACATCGCTTCCTGTGACCACTTTCCCATGATTCCATCACATGTCGGCATTTCCATGACGACACTTCAGGAAAATCACTGAAAAAACACCTATATTGGAAGACCCATATCCGACGTTTTGTAACTCCCTTTGAACTCTTCTATGCACTCTTGGAAAATTATTTGAGTCAGATAAAACTTTCTAGACGACACCAAAGTCTAAAAATGCCTATAAGTACCCTAAAAATGAGATGTTTTGATATACACACGAGTTTCCTTAAGGAAATGGAAACCTGCATGTTGCACACGAGTTTCCTTAAGGAAACCCACATGTTCCACCCAACTTGTTCTACATAATACTCTCATGTTCCTTGAAAACGTGACTATTTACATTGCAACCCATGTATCATACATGCGTATTGTTACTGCAACGTGTGTGTGTCCCTTGAATATGCAACTATTGTCTCTAAAACCTGCGTGTTTTTCCTGTAGATGTCAAAAAAAGATGTTTCTCTAAATTTGAGTAGTTTGGGTGGTTATGCAACTGACTCCTTTGGTTGAAACTACTTTGTCTTCAATCCTATCTCTTCAAAAAATGTATCAATAGAGGTAAGGAGGTCCATGAGAGGGGAATTGAACCTTTACATCGTTATGCTGGAGGAATTGGGACTGTCTTTCCCCCCACCTTTTTCCTAGAAGTTTTCTTCTTGTGTTGTAGAGCTTGGAGGCTGAGTTCCTTGGAGAAGAGAAGAAACATAACCAGATCAAGGTTTCGTGAGGTGCCCAACTTGAAGAGAAGGTATATTTGTAATTCTTTTCATGATTAATAAAGATGTGATGTCCTTCTTCTTCCCAAATCATTATTCAACGTGTGATTGAATCTTTGTTTATGATTTGATTTTTATGTTGATCAGAATAGTTTCTCATATTGTTTTGATTATCATTACTTTATATGTGGTCATATTGGTTTGAGTAAGGTAGGGTTTGTTTTGTAGGTCTCTTGGAGCAAGAGGAGAAAGAGAAGTATTGAAGCACTACTTGGATCAACCTTCATTTGGCTAAGGTAAGAACCATTCCAATATCTCAATCTTGTTTATATTTACTTGCAGAACTATATGCATCTCTCTTTCAACCCCAGTACATTTATGGCCTCTTAAACCCTAGCCATAGGAAACTTTCCTCTACAATAGAACTAGTGACTCCACTAGGGAGAGGCTTGTCTGTTTGGGGTTTCTATGTTTTTCTTCCAGACTTTTACAAGTTTTTAGGTCCTTCTTGCCACTTAGGAACACCTTATTAGTTTGATAGTTTACCTCCCCTACCTTCCTAAGGTATTTTTAGACATTTTTTGGGCCTTTTCCCCACCATACATGAGTTTTAGACTCCACAGTCATGTGTGTCATTTGTACACACGACCTTCTATACTGTCAACCATGTATGACACATGGCCTCTCGGTAGGGAAAGCTGTGTATGCCTGTAAACAATGTTTTTTTCCTCATTTTGTGGTTTTTTTTGTTGTTTGATGGCTGTTTGGTAGGTATTTTTGGGTCCTCTGTAGGTGCATGACTCTAGGGATTTAGTGTCATCCCTGTTGCTAGGAATTTCACACCTTCTGCAAATATAAGTTGTTCCTCTAGTCTGAATGGTCAAGATCCAGAACAAATGGGACATGACAAGGTTGGAAGACTTTCCCTAGAAGCTATAAACACCTGGAATACAATCTTTGATGGAGTTATGTGGCTATTCTCTTATGAAAAAAAGGTATCCAAGGAAATGCCTGCATAAACACATCAAACATGCAAGAGATCAAAGATACCAGAACATCATCTAGATCTATGTTAGTGACTAAGGAATTTGACAATAACATGCAAGATTATAACATAACAAGTATATGGTAAAGGAACCAACTTTGCATTAATAAATGAAGAATGAGTTTGCAACCTATGCCTTAGTTTTGATGCACTCCTTCATAAAACCAACATATTGTCCCCAATAGCTCCAACTTTCTCCCTTAAGCTCTCTTGACTGATAAAGGCCAGAATGTGAAAACAACAACATAAATTTACTCTCTCCTCAACCATGGATATTGAGCCTAATTTTATAGGCTTGAAATGGATAGATATGGTTGAGAAATTGGTGGGTGAGGTGGCTAGGAGATCCTACAAGGATGGATCTCGAGCCCAAATGACCCTAGTAATCAGGGATAAGGGTGCCAGGAAGCCTTGTTTCGAGAAGCTTCCTGAGAACCTCTCTTTTTCACTTTTTACCAAGGGCACTACTTTTGTTCACAATGACAGAGCGATTTTAGGAAAAACCATGCATTGTTAAAAGGGTAAAGGTGGTTCCACCACTTATTGCCAAAATATTACAAGCGGTGCTGAAGAAGGTACCGATTTTTGAATAAAGGGTAGAAGTGGTGCTGGATTTTCATATACAAATTTGATGTATGGACCAATGTTCTTACTTCACAATTTGGGATTGAGGGAAACATTGAAGTTTGGGATCTCATCACATGCTGATGACGAGATTTAGGTATAATAGAATCGCCCCCAAAGCATGAGGCTACAGCGATATGATAGGAGAGAGCTTTGAAAGAGAAATTTATAACTTCGAGGCAAGAATCAACTTAATCAAAGATCATCAACCAGGCATCTGCAATACATCAATACTTTTGACTCATGAGAAAATGTGTCTTCATCATGGCTGCATACCAATACAAGGCAGATCCATGAAAGAGATAAACAAACATGGCTACTAGAATACAACATATATCCATGTGATAGAGGACTAAAAATTGGACATAGCTACCAGATATACAATGTAGATCTATGTCATACAAATGTAAATTTGAGCATAGCCACGACCATACAAATGTGGATCCATGCTGGTAATTCATACAATATACTCCATCGCAACTTGGGGAGAAAACTATAAGTGCTTTCCAACAGAAACCCAGTGTCTTCATCTCGTATTCCATAAAGTATGATTGTATCCATGTGATTACAGTGATATGAATTCAAGCATGGTAGAAAGCACTTGATTACTGGTCAATGATGTGAACCATTAATAACTGCGAGGAGATCACCATTAATGTTAATGTTTCCCAAGGTACTCTAGTACAATCTACTAAGTGAGAATAGATGTTTTGATGTCAAACACACAATTGAATCTCTTGATCAAAGGTCAATGATGCGAACCTATGTTGAGAGTGAGAGAATCTATCATTGAGGCATACAGATCTCAAGGTGCTAAACTTGTTTCTAAGACTAATTCCTGGATGATGAATTGATGTCGATAGGAATAGTCTTGTCAAAGGAGGGTCATGATGAGTCCCACATCAACGACGCGAAACTTGAAACAAAATTTTGGAATGTTGTAGATAATTTAACCATCAGATTGACTCAAAAGTACTGACACAAAGGCTATTTTAAATGCAGAGGTAAACTTCTAACTTCCCTTTGAACATCAAGCGGCACGAAAAAAGACTTGGTAGCAATGACTCGATGAGGTAGAAAACAATACGACATTGGGAAATCCATTCTTTGAAAGACTCAAAGGAGTGACATGACTCATGAAAGTGGATCAACTCAGAGATAAGTTGATTTACCCAATTGACTGAATGAAATGCAAACAAGTGCCATGTTCAAAGGTGATGACAAACTTCTATTTTATTTGCAAAATGAATTGATTCCCTTCCCTTAATTTCCCCATCATGATTGATGAGTGCCTCTTTTCATTTTTACGAGTCCAAAGAGGGTAACAAACACTTGTTGTAGCTTATTCGAAGACAAGTACATTCTCATATGTCTTATGAACCTAAGAAAGGAAAGGTTTGTTCCCAAAAAGGGGTCTCTCAGTGTTTAGTTTAACGAGTCCAATGAAATTTAACTCGGTATAGTTCACATTTAGAGATTTTGAACGAAGACAAAAGAAGACTCGAAAGGGTCCTTTTTCGTATGATTTAGTCTATAGGGCCTAAAAAAGTGTAAAATAATACCCATGAGAACTCTTCCAGTCATGATTGGATGGAGTGTTCCTTTTTCGTAAATAGTCCATCCGAACTGAAAAAGAGATAACCTACCGTCAGAACGATGAATCTTCAAATACATTTACGAGTATGAAGAAGACAAGTACTTGATAATATTTTCATATTTGAGGAGTCCGAAAAGAGTTTAAAGGAGACTCCATTAGGTCTCTTTTCATGATGAATAATTTTATGAGTCTGAAAAGAATCAGAAAAAGACTCAAAACTTTGATACTAGTTTTTGAGAGCAAGATCAAAGAATCGAAACAAACATGTGAGGACTTTTTTCGTTTTCAAAAGTACGAAAAAGTAAAAAACGAACTTTCCCACAGACTTTACTGCTTATTTTTGTCCCTGCAAGACTTAAATGACCATTAGTTTCACAAAATATTTGAAAAAATGACTTTAATGAACTAAATTAAATGGTATTTTTATAAAAATGATATTAAAACATAAAAAAACTTAAAAGTAGGCTATAAAAGTTTAAGTAAATAGTAAAAAACAATTCATTTCACTATTTACCAACCTTCAAGAGCATTTTGGGTAGTTGGATCTAAAACTTCAGCTTAAGAGTACATGAGCATCCACCGTTTGTTTTTCACATCGTCAGCTTCAAGTAACAGCTAAACCCAACCTCTTTTCTTTCATGGTTTCCAATTTTTAATTTTCATGGTTTTTTGAGCTCATAGGCCAAACCTAAATCATGAAATGCGGGAACTTCTCCTAGCCCTTATAGGAAAGGTGGTGCTCAACAAAAATCACATTTTTGTAGTTCGACACAAGCGGTGGTACCACTCTTCCTTAACTAGATAGAAGCAGTGCCGGCTGTGGGCATCAAAAAATTAATGGACCGGCCAAAATAAAAGTTTTTAAGCAATTTTAATGATGAGAAATGATTCTAAATGGATTTGAAATTGTTTTTGGTAGGTTTATCATATCGAAAAATAGTTATATGGAAAGAAAGGAAACATGATGAATATGATGCCGCTGCCGCAAGAGATGCGGATTGTGTGGGTGCCCTACAGGGTTGTGGATTTTTGAAGTTCTTCTGGACCCCTAGCATGATCTCCCTTCCCTGCTTGTTGGAAGATATCCTACAAATGTGGAACTCAAAGCAACAATAATTTGAGGTAGGAACTCATGTTTTGACCATAGAGGTAAAGGACATCTACTTCCTGATGGGGTTGTCTAGACAAGGGGCCCCTATTTCTCTTATTGGTTCCCACGAAGGGGACGTGACTACTCAAGAGCTGATCAATCGTCATTGTCAGCCTGAAACGAGAATGTCAGGTAAGAAGATTCCAATTAGGGCTATGGTGGATATGGCTAGAAGCCAAGGACCTCATTAGGAATCCCAAGCAAATATCCTATATTCCATGGAAGCTATGGAACCTATGGTTTACAGCTGGGCAGAAGCACTTTTTCCTGTATTCAAGGAACAACTGACAAAATGTCGGTAGGGAGAACTAAAGCAGTTTGGTTTTGGGTCCATTTTATCCTACTTATTCTTTGAGAGGGTGCCTCTCATGAGACCCTAGGTGTTTTTACTGAGCTTGGGGTGATAGACCCACGCATGTTGAGGTGGTTTGAGATCATGGCTTGTATAGGTGGTGGCAGGGCCAAGGTGAAATTCGAGGCTGCTTTCTTCCGTTAGCTACGAGAACAGATCTTCATGATAGAGGATTATGCCTACGCAGGAACTGATTTCAGAGGTGACCCTCATCTACCACTATCTCCTGGTGCTCAGTGGGGGGATATTGGTAAGAAGCAAAAACCCTAAAATGTTGATCATGTTTTTATATTTTTTATATTTTATGTTATTTTATGGGAAGTAACAAGACCTAAACTTGTAAATGTAGACGTTGGTGGTGCACATCCCAGAGGATATTCTCCCATGGATAGATGAGCCGGGGCTCAATTTGTTCACAGGGGTGATGACCACCTTACTGAGTTTGAGGAGAACTTATAGTGGATTACTCTTGACATTCCTAACGTGGCAATAGATGACCTCACCGTGAGGTATTAGAGACATATTGCAGGAGTGCCAGGCTGTTTTAGCCAACTGCTTTGCAGGGTAGCATGAGCTATCATGTGCTATCATGAGCATCACTGGATAGTGGAATGCATGATGTACTATTGAAATATGACTAGATTCAGGGTTTTTGTATGATTTTGTATTTCCTGAAAGCCACAAAGCTTCAGATGAGGTGTCATGACCACATTTTTTTAGAAAAAAACTTTATATATATATACATACTTATTACTGGTGTTTATATGTCCCAAATGGAAATCATATTTACATGAGTTTTATCAGTCATTTACAATTTATTTTACAATGAACCATGTTTATTTTACAAGTTATGAATGGGAAATATACCACTCTAAGATGTAGTTTGCGAATGAATCAACAACTGTATTATTTGACCTAGGGACATGCCTGTAAGTGATACAATCAAATGACCTCTCTAAAAAACACACTCTCTAAAATAAACTAAGGAGTACAGGGTTTCTGATGTTATAAACATGGTTTAGATGAAAAACCACTAATTTTGAATCCATAAACACTACCAAGTCGTGAATAACTCGGGATGCAGCCTCAGTTAGTAGACTTATTACTTCCTGATACTTGATGATGTTTTTGGTAGTGGGACCAATACAAACTACCCCTAAACTGATCAAGTCATGATCCGGGGAATAGAGAACCCAAGAAGCTGAAGCAAGGTTTAGGGTATGATAGCAAGCACAATCAGTGAAGCTGTAAAAATCCATCCAATCTGCATAAAAAAACATGGTATAAACAGTTTGGACACTAAACTCAACACCATACTGAATCAAGACACAACACACTGAAATCCAATAATATACATATATACAAGGTACCATACAAAAATTATTTAAGCATTGTACCTCTTCAGGTACAACCCATTGCGAGGTTGCCCAAAGGGTATCCCATCATAATCCATGAGCTCGTAAGCTCCTTTCTTTAAAACTTTGATGATGACAAAGGGACCATATCACATTGACTCGAACTTTTCTTTTTTTAGTTTATCATGTCTCTAATTGTAGGTCAGAACTAGGTCACCTTCATTGAAAACTAGAGGCTGAACAAATTTATCGTACTGATCCTTGACGCGTTTCTTATGTGCCTCACTAGCTAAGGTGACATCTCTTCTAGTTTTGTCAAGATTAGTCAGGTATAGAAATATCTCTTCCTCAGTGGAAGTGTTTGGCAGAATTTCTACTACAAGTTTTAGTGACGAAATATGGCATTGGATAAGAAGGATAGATTCTAGTCTATAAACTAACTGGAATGGTGTGAAACCAGTCGCTATTTTTACCGAAGTCATGTAAGCCCAAAGGGTGGAAAAGAGAGTCAGGTGCCAGTTGGATTTATAATCTCCAACCATCCTCTGCAGCATGGTTTTTAAAACTTTGTTAATGGCCTCGACCTGACCATTAGCCTACGAATAGTAAGGTGTTGAGTTTTCATGGTGAAAAACCAGCTTGGTACTCAACTCGGACATCATCTGATTCCAGAAATGTGATTTGTGGTCAGTGACAATAGATTGTGGGACTCCAAACCTAGCTATCATGTGATTAAATTAAAAGAGGGCAGCAATATTACCATCCTCTGCATACATAGGCAGAGCCTCAAACCATTTTGTGAAAAAATTGATGGCTACGATAATGTAACCATGCCCCTCGGCCGAGGTAGGATTACAATGCATAAATTCAATTCCCCATTTGGAAAAATGGCCAACTACAATGATGGGGTGTAAAGGAGCAGGGTGGGTGTGATTTTTTGGATAGAAATGTTTGCAGGGTGGGAATTTCTTAACAGCCTCGTGACAGTGTTTGAATATTGCAGGCCAGAAATAGCCAACATGAAGGATTTTCTGGGCTGTAGCCATCTCAGAAAGATGACCTCCACACGATCCAGAGTGGAAATCATTAAGGACTTGTTCAGCCTCTTCATGTGTAAGGCATCATTGGAGAATGGAATCGATACCATGTCTATACAATGTATCATTTAAGATAAGGTAGTACTTTGCATGGTGACGGATACAACGACGATCATCACGGGATATATTGGGCTGAAATATTTGAGTTCGGAGATAAATGATTAAATCTTCATACCATGGGTCTATTGTGCTTATCAAGAGTAGGAATTCATCTGGAAATGAATAAATGGGCTCAGTATCCATCAAATCATAGGGAAGGTCACACATCAGCTCTGCAAAGACCAAGGATTTCTTTGAAGTGGCCTTGGAAAACTCAAGGCCGAATTCCTTTAGAATGACAATCCAATGAGAATATTTCCCCCCTAGCACCTGACGAGTCAGTATGTAGTACATAGGGTTTTGATCTGCAAGTACTGTGGTGGTGCGAAGTAGGATGTAATGACGAAATTTTTGAGCAAAGATAGTAGCCAATGCTAACTTCTCCACACACGAGTATCGGGTTTCAGAATCAATAAGAATCTTAATAGTGTAATATATCACGTGCTCCTGCATTAGACGAAATTTGGGTCTAAAATGAGCCTTATAAGAAAACACAGCAACAATAAGTTCTTGTGAGTTGGAATTCAAGAACCAATATAATTCCAATAAAATAAGTCAACCATAATGGTTGAATTGACATATTTGTCATAAAAAACTACTTTTTTTGTTCGTATTTTCGACATATCTTGCTATTTTTTTACTCAAATTTTGATTAGGAGAGCTTGTTGGATGTATAATTTGATTCTGCATCCAACTAATACCCACATTGCATTCTTTTGATGGACCCCTCTACCCCAAAAACAAGAAATACCTAAAACAATGTGATGATGACATCATCATCACATTTTTCAGGTATTTCTTATTTTTGGGATAGAGGGGTCCTTCAAAAGTATGATGTGTGGGTACTCATTGGATGTGGAATCAAATTCTGCATCCAATGAGCTCTCCCAATCAAAATTTGACTAAAACCACAGGGAGATATGTCAAAAATACGAACACAAAAGTAGTTTTTTTCTTTTTTCCTCCAAAATTAATAAATATTATTTTATTATTTTAACTATTATTTTATTATTTTCCTTAGGAGGCTCATTTTAGAACTCAAAATTCCTCTAATGACTGTTGGGATCTTCCAACGTTGAAACCACCCCAATGGTAGTTGTGGAGGCCGTAACATACACGAGTAAGTCCTTTGAATAATCCGGGTGGTGTATCATAGGTGAATGAGTCAGAGCGTGCTTGATATTATCAAAGGCTCGCTGGGACTTGTCATCCTAGAAGAATGGAGTGTTCTTCTTCAGGAGACACATATAACCATGCGTTTTCTCGACGAAATTGCAAATGAAATAGCAGAGAATGTTTTCCTTCCCTTGCAAAATTTTGAGTTCAACAATATTTGTTGGGGCAGGAAGGGCCAATATAGTAGGAATTTTCAGTGGATCAATCTGGATGCCATCCTTAGAAACCACAAAGCTAGGGAGACATCCCCTCTCAACAAATTTTTTTTTTTTTGTGTGGATTGAGTCGTATATTATAATGATGACATCTTAGAAAAATGTCTCTAAGATTCCCAGGGTGTTCTTCCCGTTGTTGTGAATGCGTTGGGAGATCATCAAGGTACGAGTCCACAATGTTCTTAATATCATGAAATGCATAGGACATGGCATGCTAGAATGTAGCTCCGACGTTCTTGAGGCAAAATAGTAACTTCCTATAGGCAAAATTTCCCCATGGACATATAAATGTCATTTTTTGCTGATCGATGGGAAATATCTCAATCTGATTATAGCCAGAAAATCCATTCATGAACGAGAAGATGACACTTCTAGTACAGTTTTCCATAATATGATCGATATGCAGAGTCAGAAAATTTCCTTTGGGACAAGTTTTGTTCAGGTCTCGGAAATCGATGCAAACTCTAATGGTACCCTGCTTTTTGTTCACAGGGACAATGTTAGATACCCATTTCATTAGGGGTATAGGATAAATAGATCCTGCCTTCAAAATTTTTTCTACTTCGGCTTTAATAGCTATAGTTTTCCCGGGATGGACTTAACGCAATTTTTTCCTGACAGGTTTTTCCATAGGATAGGTTTTAATTTCATGAACCAAAATAGACGGGTCTATCCTAGGAATTTCTTCATAATTCTAGGCAAAAATATCTCAGAATTCTTTGAATAATTCTATATATGCTTTAGTTTCTTCTGTTGAGAAGTTCTTCCCTACGTGAACATGCTCAATGGTTCCTGGTTTGACTGATATGTCAATTGAGGTTGTTTTAGTAATGTTGCATAGGTTTCCTTCGGATTCTGTATTTTGCAACAACACAGGCATTTGCATATGGGTGACAATATCAGTACTGATAAGTGATTCAAGGTCAAAACCCACTAAAGTGGCATTGGGAATAAAAGAAGATCGATGATGATGATCTTCCCAGATGGGTTCACTCTCACTCATGATCTCCATGATGGACTCATCCGAAGAAAAATTCTGTGTGAAATAATCTAGAGTGGGAAAGGAGGGTTCCAACCAATAAGGCATGTGGTAAGGATCTGAAGCCATGAGATGAAGGTCATCAACATGGTCATTGGAAATGTATTGGATAGCATCATACATTGCTTCATTTGGGCCAAGCGAGGATGACTCAACAATTTCTTGGCCCTTGGTACTAAATCTAGTTGTGGAAATCATATTTATTGTTGCCACTTTTGTACTAGGAGGGGCTGATGGAAACACACCCATGAGGGTGGAGTCTTTCAGCATACCTATCCCAATTGACTAATAAGGAGGAGGGGACTAACCTAGCATATGGATGTTATTTGCTGTAGGGGTTGTAACATTCAGCGTACAATAGTCAAGTTGATCAATAGTCACAATCTTCCCCATATGCGGAAATTGGAGAGTTCTAAATACTGTCGAATCGAAAATGGTCATAGCATAAAACAATTCCTCCCCAATAGAATATTGTAATCTAATGGGGCATCAACTACTTCCACCTGAATGGAAACAGTTTTTCCACCAAGCTCAACAAAAAGTGTTGGAAACAGACCATGGGGTTGGAAACCTCTTCCATCAAAGGATTTTAAGGTAGTAGGTGATTTCATAACCTCAGGAGAACCAATGGCTCTCCAATAGGCTATAGAAAATACTGAGGTTGAGGCTCCTTCATCCAAGACAGTCTGATGGACCTTTATCCCAACTACTTTACAAGCAATTTGAAATGTGAGTTGGTTAGGCAGTCTGGATTTATAGTTCTCTAAGTTGAAATGAATCAAGTTGGTGTTATCTGGGTCTAATGCCCCCAAAAATGTTAGTACGTTGTGTTGGACAACTTTGGAGTACCTCCAGGGTAGACATCGTGCAAGGTGCCTAAGCTAGGTCTTCAACAACATTATAGAATTGCGTAGCTCGCATTGGGATTGAAAACAAACTTCCTAAGGGTATCCTTAGGTGGTCATAAAATTAAATCAAGACTCAAGCTTTTTGATCATGAGAGGGCCATTAGACGAAGATGGGGGAGAACTAGTTGAAGGAACTTTGTTAGAAGAAGGATTTTTCGTCCTTTTTCTCTACTACCTTGTCATAAGATTGACTATGAGTACTCAAATGGATGGTCTCATAAGACATCATTCTGATTTCTTCCATGGAATTGGAGGTTCCCTGGTTAGACATGTGGTCTATCAGTTGTTGTTGAGAGGGAAAAGTATCAGTAAGAACTATTGGTGCTGGGTTACTCTTAAAAATTTTACTGATCTTGTCATGACAAGGAAATTCTTTTGTGAAGTGATCTCCTCCACACAATAAGCAAGGATATTTGGATTTCCTCTTCCCTTTAGCATTCTCGTTGGTTGTTGGTTTAGGATTCTCCTATTGGTTCCCAGGTTCCTTATTTTTACCTTTTCCCTTTTTCTTATTTCTAGGTGGTTGCGAACTTTGAATAGAATTCACCTCGGTGGAAACCTATGCCTTAGTGTCAATGTACTCCTTCACAAAAAACAACATCTTGTCCCCAATAGCACCAAATTTCTCCCTCAAGCTCTCTTAACTGATAAAGGTCAGAATGTCAAAACAACAACATAAATTGTGACTCTCTCCTCAACCATGGAGATTGAGCATGCTTTTATAGGCTTGGAATGGATAGAGATGGTTGAGAAATTGGTGTGTGAGGTGGCTAGGAGATCCTACAAGGATCGATCTTGAGCCCAACTGACCCTAGTAATCAGGGATAAGGGTTCCATGAAGCCTTCTTTTGAGAAGCTTTGTGAGAACCTCTCTTTTTCACTTTTTACCAAGGGTACCACTTCTGGTTCACCATGACGGAGCGATTTTAGGAAAAATCATGCATCGTTAAAAGGGAAAAGGCAGTGCCAACACTTAGTGCCAACATATTATAGGTGGTGCTGAATAAGGTACCACTTTTTTACTAAAGGGTAGAAGCGGTGTTGGATTTTCATATACAAATTTGATGTCTGGACAAATGTTCTTACTTCACAATTTGGGATTGAGGAAACACTAAAGTTTGGGATCTCATCACATGCTCATGACAAGATTTAGGTATAACAATCCCTTTTGGGTGTTATTTATCTAGGTTTCAAGTCTTTTTGTATCATTAATGTTTTCTCTTTTCTCATCCCCTCCCCACCCCCTTTGCTTGGCATGAGTTTTGGCTTATGTTTCTAGTCAGCCTCTGTTAGTGATCTTTGTCTCAGTTTAGAAGCTTGTTGGTGTTTGTTTCCTTCTTCTTTTGTTGTTTAATTTCACCATGCCTAAGTAGTGAATTATCTCTTATGCAAGCCTTCCTTCCAAATAGGTTTTATAATGACTTTAGAGCATTCTAGAGTCTGTTTGGTGGTTGTATAGCAGAGTTCCTTTTACTCTGTTCTTGTTATCTGCATACATTTAGTTTGTAGGTAGTTTTTATTTTGCATTTATAAAATAAAAAGGGAAAAACACATGTTTTCTTTATATGCATGCAGATTAGGTTTTTAGTTTAGATTGCATGGCATATCATTGCTTTTGAAAAGAAATAAAAATAAAATTGTTCTTTTGTGGCTTTCAAGTTTCTATTTGAAAAAGAAAGAGAATAGTTTTTTCTTTTTGCATTTCATTTCTCTTTGTTTAGTCATCTTCTTTCAAATTTGAGTCAAAACACCATTGGTTTCACCTCTGCCACCCCCTTTGAGTAATTAACAGCCTTTTAAAATAAACACATAATATTTAAAATATATTAGTAACTATTTATTTCTACGCATGACACACACTAGTATAGGCTAGTATTTTGGGTTAAGAATATCTTTACTACGCAAAAATTCAAACTCAAACATAGTTGCCTATGTATTAGGAAATCCAAATTCTTTGGGAAAGACACCGGAAATCTCCTTTGACACAGGATTCAAGCACGAGGTCGTGCGATACTGAGTTGTTGGAAATACCCCTCCACTTCTCAGCAAAGCATACACCAGAGTTGGTGTACATTTGGGGACTCATGTAGTACCACCTCCTGGCCTCGTGTGGTTCCTGGTACTATTTGGGTTTTGGGCTTTGATACCCTACCCATGTGCATTGGTTGGACTGACGACTGATCCTTCGGAATTTCTCCACGATTTTGGTATCCTTAGTATCTTGTTTGCTAGGATATTAGATGGGTGGCATTGGAAATATATTTCTAGTGCACCTAGGGTAGACTTGGAAGGTAACCTCGGTAGATAATCTAGGAGGGAGGTTGGGTGATTCCAGCACTTGGACCTGGAGGGCTCTTCATGAGACACCAAGTAACTAATCTCCTTCGTTCACTTGTTAGTTTTGGGCCCTCATCATCCCAGGATTTCCTTTGGAAGGCATCTTTGTTTTCCTGGATTGATACTTAGGTCTTTTTCTAGTGGTGTGTTCTTTATACTATTGGTTTCCTATCAAACTTAGATAGTCATTGTACTTATTCAGGATTACTGTCACTATATGGGTGGCTCTCTGTTGCATGGAAACTATCCATAGCTGCAACTTCTGAATTCTCTATTCCACCTTGGAAACCATTCCAACTTCCACAACCTTGTCATTATTTGCATTCAGGCTTATCCTGAGCTGGTTGAAGTCGATCCTGTTCCATGTTCCTGCAGAATTAGTCAAATGGGGTAGGAACTTTGGCCCCTTTCATATTTCTTGTGAGCTGCTTGTTCTACGCTTTAAACTGATGGGGAGAAATATATCCAAGGATGAATTTTATAAGCACTTCCATTCTACTCACAACTTCTTCTTCAATTTCCACTACTGGTTCATTCTCACTCAAAATCTCCCCTATGTCCAGGGTGCTCTGCATATTAGCTCCGGTTTCCATTTCCTTATGCAGTGGAACTTCCTTTCCCAACAAATTCACGCAGTGTAAATCCCCCCCCCCATGGTGTCTTCTCAGCAACTAGCCATCTGCATATAACTCCTACCTTGCTTTGGAAATCATCGTCTTCATATCGGGTACATCATTAGGGATAAATCCTTCATTAATGAAGTGATTACACCACTGATTCTTCCCACATCATGTCGCCATTATCTAGTTAATGGTTGTCCTTGAGTACTGATATGACATCTGGTAACCATCTTCTGGTTGGAGGGATCTATCATTTCATTGGCACTGCGGAGTCTTCCCCTTGTTCAGCCACTCCTTTGGTGCAATCACTTCCTCTGGCGCAACCTTTTCTTTGCGCACAACGCCTCCCTCTGTCGCATCCATTTCCTTGCGCACTTCCTCTGTCACAGCCCTTTCCTCGCACACAACCTCTGTCCCACAACCTTTTCCTCAGTTTCTCCTAGACATCAACTGTTATCTTGGCTTAGCTCGTTTCTTCCGTGCAACTACTGGTTGCGCGGTGTAGCCCCTTTCTCTTGGTGCAATCACATCCATTGTCTATCTATATTCCCCTTCTTGGAACAACATCTCAAGTGGTTTTGTTTTTATATTAACTACTCTCTATCTATTGCTGATTTTGACTATGTCGCAACCCTACAATTGTTGCAACTCCTTCTTTGCTAATGACTCCTATTCTTGCCTAGCCCCTTCCTTCTGGCGCGCCTTGTTGGAAAATATGGAAATATAAGTTGGAAGTAGTTGTCATTGATGTCAAGAGGAGTTCAATGATGAAAAAGGACTAACCAAGAAATGATGGCAGGGAAAACCTAGTAAATGACGAAGGAATGTCAACAAAGGAATGTCAGAAGAATAACCAAGACATGATGGCAGGGAAAACTCAATAAAAGACAAAGGAATGCCAAAGAAAGTGATGACATGGCATATATGAGGTGGCATGTGTGATGAGGCTTGAAATAAATTTTATGGTGTCGTGGTGATATCAGGAATTCAGGATTACGAATTGACATCATTATGGAAAGATATGACAATTTTGTGAAAAACAGGAAAATGACTAAGTATAGGAAATTTAGTAAAAACTGCCTTATGGAAATAGTCGCCATAATTTGTAGAAGAATGAAAATTCCCACTCCCTATGGTCATCTTGTATTATGTTGGATTGTATATCTAACCATGGCCTTAATTTTCCTTGATCATGTCTGGAGAAAATGTTATTGACCTTCCAAAACAATGTTTTAGGTAGATTAGGACCAGACTAAGAAAATTTGTCGAAGTGTTGGATTAATTGGCTCAGGTGACCCTGGGAAAATGCCCACCGTATCATAGGTGTATGATAAAAATTATATGAATCTATAATCATAGAGCTTGTTGAATAGGATATCTCACCATGGTCTCAGTTATTAAAGAATATGTTTGATGAAAAAAGTAATGATTTGCTAAAGAAGGGGTTTAGTCAGAGGGGACCAAATCAAGAAATTGGCCTTAGGGTAATGCACGCCCTATCTCATAGGGTGATGTGAAAAATATTATGAGAGTGTGGTCCTCTGGGGGGTTTGTTTAAGCATCCATATAGGGTCCTATATTGTCCAAAGGGTCCTTCAGGAGAAAGATATGAACCTGCCAAAAGTGCCTCCCAGCCATATTTGCACTGTCTCAGTAAAATGCACGCCAAGGAGAGAGAAAGTAGTTTGAGAGGATGAAATAGGTCTTTATGGATTCATATAGTTGTCCTATACCTATTGGATATCTCACTTTCCATATTTTAAGGAAAAATAAAATCACCTTGGTGGCCTAGGGGTTGAGGAAATTTGTTTAAGTGTCATAAAACCAGTTTGAAAGACCACTTTCAAATACTTGCCAGAGGTTGTGTGCATGTCAATAGATTTATCTTGTGATATGGTATTGTTCATTGTTGAAATGTTTATATATCCATGCTATTGGTTTTCCTTATGGTGATCAGATAAGGAAAATATCAACCTTCCAAATAGAAGAAAAATGCTATTGTCTAAGTGTTGAATTAGCAGTTTGAAAAGACCATTTTCAAATACTCGCCATTTATTGTATGTGAAGGATTAAATTAATATGAAGACATGGGGATGTTATTTGGTTATATATATATCCATTCATGGTCTTACATTTCGTCTTGTAGTCACATACATGAAAAATAAATCCTCCGAAGATTGAGAAAAACTATGTTTTTCTTAAAGAATAATTATTCCTGCAGAGTGAGAAAAATCAGACACAAAAAAATAAAAGGAAATTTTGAAATGCACGCAAGAGGATGTGGCGGAGTCAATAAATTCATCTAATGGTATGGCTATGGTATTTGACAACTTGTCTATCTATCCATAAGTTCAGTTCTCCATCTAGTAGTCACACATGTGAAAAATTGAATTCCCATGTTGAAGAAAATTTTTGTTTTACACAGAAATCTGAATATGCCTAAATTAAGTATATGTTGAAACAAGTTTTTATTTAAATTTCCCAGCTAAGTCAATTTAATAAAAATACGGAATGATTAAGATCTCATGAAATAAATAATTAATATACTCCTGCATATACTAAGAAGGCTCTATGCTATGGTTTGGGGAAGGTTGGATTAGTTAATATCCGAGAAATAAATTTGTTTATTATTAAACAAAAACATAATAAACATTTTATCATTCATTTAAAACATAGATTATTATTTCTGAAGTAAAAACATATGCATATTATTCATAAAAAGAGAAATGATAAAAGAGAAGCTACATGAACGTTTTTAGAAGAATAAACATAAATTTGGTAAAAATAAAGAGTTTTGGTGTTATAATGTTTAGACAAAGTTAAAAAAAGAAGAAGGAAAATAGGAGTTAAAATTCAAAACTAGTTATAACCAAAACTAGTTAACGTTTTTTCTTTTTATTAATAATTTTTGTATATTAAAGAAACACATGATTACAAGAGATAGTTAAAAGTTTATGAAAAGATGTGAATACATGGAAATACATAATGTTTCATGAAGTGGTTTGAAAAATGAAGTCCACGTATAAAGACATCATATGAACTTTGTGTTCATTCAAACAGACTGGTGTCTGTAATCAGGTTGGAGCCTGAATGAGGATTGGAATCCTCTCTACATGCTGAGTCATGTATACAAGATGGGTTTTGTAAGAGAGCTGGGTCTAGATCATTAATGCTATGTAATGTAAAATCCTATTTAATAAAAAGATATTTGACATATTCATATATGTGTTGTTCTTTATATGTGTTTGTATATTTCATATATATATATATATATATATATATACACAATTGGTGAATGTCATGATTGGTTCATAATACATATGATTGATTAAATTAGCGCTTTGGAGAAAGATTTATAAGTTTTAAGAGACACCAATTCACTCCCCCCCCTCTCAGTGTCTGAGACCTGTTCTACCCGCCCTTCCTCATTCTATCTATCCTACCCTTTTTTTCTCCTTTGTGAAGTGCCTTAGGCATTGCAAGGTGCTTCCCCTGTCTGATAGGGCTTCAAGTGGCTACCATTCACAAGCTTTGTGAGTATCGCCCTGTCTAACTACTGTAACTAAACTTCTCCCCCAGAGATAATAGAATTAACAAGATAAGGACTTAACTAGTGCATTTGTAACTTACCTGGATGATTTAAGAACTTACTGTTGTATAACAATACCAAACCTCCTTACTGAAACTATTTTTTTTTTTATATGGAGATCATACCACGCCTTCTATTGATCCTTCTTGACGTGTTGATGGAACCCTATGATGAAACGATCTTCTTCAAGCTGTAGCAACTATGCCACGTGCTCTTCTAGAACGACTTCATCATCCATACCTATCACTGCTGCAATATGCATACTGGGAATGATGTACTCCATAGGCATGAATGCCTCTTGCCCATATACTAATTTAAATGGTGTTTGTCCCATCAATATTTTACAAGCGATGCTATATTCCCACAGTACCGCTGGAATATTCAAATCCTAGTCATCTCAGTTAGCGTTACATACCTTTGTAAGTGCAGGCTCCAAGATTTTGTTGAATTATTCTACAGTTCCATTTTCCTGCGGATGATAGGGTGTAATTTTCTTATGCTGTATCTGCAGCTCCTCTGTTAGCGCTCTGACAGTGATATTGATAAAATGACTTCCTTGGTCACTCATCAATATCCTTGGGCAGCCAAACCGCGTCACAATGCTATCAAATAGAAATATTGCTGCTGTGGCAACAGTGCAATCTACGACTGGTGCAGCCTCGACCCATCTTGTGAAGTAATCTGTTGATGTGATTATGTATCGTGCACCAGTTATTTTTATTGATGGCTTGATTGGACCCAAAAAATCCATGGCCCATTTATCAAAAGGTTGCAAGTTTACCTGTGGAACTAGCGGCATCTCATCTCATCGCGATGGTTTTCCAGTGTGTTGATGGACACCGCAGGTGCGCGCATAATATGTTGCATCATTATGTAATGTCGAGCACTAGAGACCGGTGTGAATCACCTTCCTTACCTTTGCGTGCCTTCCATACTGTCCCCTAGAAAATCCCGCATGGGTTTCTTCTAAGATCTTCCCTTGTGCATGTGGTAAAACACATCATCGCAAGATTTAGTCCGGTCCAAGCTTGTATAGCTTCCTAGTAATCAATTGGAAGTATGAGGCCTTGACTACTAGATGCTTCTTTTGACTTGTTGAAAAATCTGCTGGCACAACTCCTATCTCCAAAAATTGAATTATCTAATCATAATAATCATCTGCGGCATCAATTCTGAATAGCTATGCATCCGACATTCCCTCCACAATATTTCTTGGCTCTTCACTTGTCTCAATCCTGGATAAATGATCAAGGCCAACATTTAAGTGACCCGACTTCAAATTTATTTCAACATCAAACTCCTAAAAGAGAAGTAGCTAGGGACATATCTTCCCCCCCAACAAAAGGCTTATTGACTAGATACTTCAACACAGAATGGTTAGTAAACATCTTAAAGTGACCACCTGGAAGGTAATTCCTGAACTTCTACAATGCATAGGCCATCGCTAAAAAATCCATTTCGATGGTCGTATAGTTCTTCTTAGCAAATGACAGCTTTCGACTGGAGAAAGAGACTAGGTGATCCAAATCCCCTTCTCCCGGTTGCGCGAGCACTACTGCTAGCATGACCAAAGATGCATCAACATGAACATGGAACTCTTTGTTCTAGTCAAGGAACACAAGTATTAGTGCCAAAGCCATCTTGGCCTTCAACGTGTCAAAGCTACCTTGAAATTCTGGACTCCATATGAAAAGAACACATTTCTTCAGTAGCTTGTCCATAGGGCCAGTAATCACAGTGTATCCCCTAATGAATTTGTGATAGTACCCGGTGTGCCCTAGTGTCACCCAAAGAATATTCACATTGGTTGGTGGTGGTAAGCTTAAAATGAGCGTTATCTTTGCAGGATCAACCAATAATCCTTGCTTGCACACGATATGGCCCAATAGCATCCTGAATGGTGCACAAAAAATGCACTTCTTCGAGTTTAGTGCGATCTAATGCTGTCAACACCTTTCCATCATCAGTTGCAGATTCTCCAAATTATCTTTGATTAGATCATATATGGTCCAATCATCCATATAGATGTGTAGGAACTTCTGAATGAAATCCTTAAATGTTGTGACAACAACACTAGAAAAAATGGTAGGCGCATTCGTTATCCCAAACGACATCATAGTGTATTTGTATCAGCCCCACTCGGTGACAAGTGTTGTTTTATGTTGATCTTCCTTGGCGATCCATATCTGGTGATAACCAGAAAACCAATCTGTGAAAGAGTACATCTCCTGACCACCTGCTCCTTCAAGTACCTCATCTGTGAATGGTGTAGGGAACAGATCATGTATACAGGTGTCATTTAGTTTTCTTAATTCAACACAGATCTGAACTTCACCCATATTCTTGTCTTGGACTACCATGGGACTGATCCATTCAGATTCCTCCATGGGCTCAATGATCCCCGCATACAACATCCTATCCAACTCATCTTTAACCCTTTCCTTGTATCATGGATTTAAGAGATATGACCTTTGTCTTACTGGTTTCACATATGGCTTTAAAGGGATCTTCATCTCTCCTAGATCACCCAGTATTCCTTTCATTTAAGAGAATTTAGTTGGAAATAGGCCTTGAAATTCATGTAGCAGGTCTGTTATTTTTTCCATGGTCTCCTCATCCTAGTACTCCCCAAAACTTGAAAATTTTGGGTTCTCTTCTGACCCAATGTTAAACTTTATGATTCTAAGTGGCTGGATCATTGGATCAATTGGAATATCTGGTGCCACAACATCCCTTCTCCCTTCTATCTATGGAATGTTGATATTTCGTAGCTCATCATCGTCCTCAGGCTCTCCCGATATGTTGTAGCATTCCATCATTGAGTGTAGGTGAAACTGCATATGTGGGTCCACTGGATATGCAAGCGATACAAATTTTAATACCACATCATGAATAATCTACACTGCATTATGGACGTCGGGATTAGTATCTACAAAGCTAAATTTCCATGCAAAGCAAAATGTCAGCTCCTTCCAAGTGTTGACCTCTTTGCACAGCTCTGCTGCTACATACCAGGACCTTGGAATTTCATCCAAGGTGTGAATAAATGCATGGACCCATTCATCCTTGGGTCAATTTTCCCACAAGTTTTGGCATTTTGTCAGGTGCCTGCTAGGGTCACTGTGCCCATCATACCGCCCGGTGTGATACACTTATGTGTCGTCGAAGTGAACTGTCATCAATCGTTGACATTGCGCCCATTCAGTAATTAACTTGTTATGAGTCACCCACCATCATGCGGGAGTGGCCTTCAATGCCTCACTTTGTGCCAACAACCACTATGGCTCTGATACCTTCTCTTCAACTTCTCCTAAAAATTCAGATAGCTCAGGTATCCATTCATAAATTGGTAACTCAACACTCTCAGTCGTGACATGGCAGAGTGACTATGTGACCAAGCCACACTTCCTGACTAATAAATCATGCATTTGGTTCTGCCAATTTTCCAGTGCATCATCAGAATCAGAAGACGCAGAACTAGAGCTATGCCATCCGATTTCTCCATCAATAGTGAGAATTAGAAGGAATTTCATTGATAGGTGACTTACCAAGATTTCATCCGATTGCATCCTCGGCTCCAATAAATGTGTCCTTTTCAATTTCGATATCGAATGATGCCTTCTTTTATCCAGCCAGTCAAATCTATGGGTGGGGCTTGTCTTCTCCTTTTGTGTCTCCTGCACGGGTGACCACATCAACATCAACAACCTCCATCCTGGGCTCTGCTGAGATCGTTGCAATTGTCGGCCCCTGATTTTGGTTCATTGGTGGATTATAGTTTACCATAGGGTTCATAGGTTGACTCACCATCTGATTCTGGAGTGGAACTTGATGCTGCACTTGGTTCTGGTTTTGGATATTATTTTGAGGCTATACCTGATTCTGGTTCTGTAATTGAGGAACATTCCCGGCTTTCTAGTGTGCAATTAGCTATGGGAAACTTTCAACAGTATGATCAATCACTGTACAATATGTACATGAGCACTGCAAGTGTGGGAAATCCCTCTATTAGTTCCAAAAAACCCCAAAATTATAACACTGGACTGATCCGCAACCTTGTCTTCCTCCTCTTCCAAATCCTCCCCCTCTTCCTCAGAATCCTCCGTGAAATTTTCCTTACTGCTGATACTGTGGCTGAGCCATCTGTTGCGGCAGGGGATTCAGCTACTACTGAACATACTGATTATCTTGAACATATTATAGCTTTGGCTATGGTGTCACCATTTTGTTATAATGCGACTGCGGTGCAAAATGTGGTTGCAGTTGTGGCGCAAACTGTGGATGCGCTGCGAACTGTGGCTGCAGTTGCGGTTCAAACTATGGCTACGGTGCGAACTGTGGCTGCAGGGAAAACTATGGTTGTGGTTGTGACAATATAAATTGGATTGGTTGCGGTGGTGTATACAGCTGTTGTGGTCGAGAGTTCACCACCTGAGGTTGTACCATCTGTGGTTGTTGTATTACGTGATGGTATTCTCCCTTCACCAGATATGAATCATATGTCTTGTCCTGAGGTAGATTGTATGCACGGCAATCCTTGTCTTCATGCCCCACTGATTTGAAAAATGAACATTATAGGTTGTTTGGCTTTGATACCATCTTATGCATGTAGCTACATTCATCGTGCCAGTACCCATAGACTTGACATATGCGAAACCATGGTATGCTGCCACAATTTAGTGGGTTTGGCGCTCCATATAGTAGATAATTTCGGAAGGTAGGGAAAGTATCTTTAGTATATACATCTGCATGAAAATTAGTGCACCAAATATATTCGTGACTCTCTTTCGCTTTCTTAATGTCTTGTAATTGTAGTTTCAAGTTGGCCAGTTATGCATGAATTTGGTTCATGCCAGCTACATTCTCTCCAATTGATGAAGCTTCTAAATTCATCATGATTTCCAGATCCTTACTCGATGTCACAATTTTCGTCTACACTAGTGGGTGTCAGATGTGAGGTATCAAGGCTATGATGAACCACTGCTTAAGTTGAACATCGCTCATATCAAAGCTGACCTGCACCATCAATGTCTTGAATCTCTGGTCGAAATCCCACACCGTCTCATTTGGGAATTGCTTGATCTCTTTCAACTCAGTGATGTACTGCGCCTTTGACTTAGGCTTCCAGAACTCTTCAATCAGTCCTTTTCGGATGTCATCCAATGTCTTTGTAGGGGTACCTGTAGGAACCTGTATAAATTTCATGTACCAATATAGCACATGACCTCTCAGAGTTATCACCAGTTGGCCCTTCTTGATATCATCATCTGTGGTCTACCTAACAGTCCATATTGCCTCATAGAGAAACCAATATTTCTAGGGATCATTAGTCCCATTTCCATGGAACAAAGGTAGCTTCATGTCGTCTCTCACCATCCTAGGATTCCTTCCTGTAGATGCTGACCTACTACTAGACTGTTGTTGACACATCAGACAAGTTGACATGGAATTTGTGGCTTTCCCTAAGTTGGAAGTAGTGCGCGGAGGCATGAGCACATTGTTACTGAGGTTTGATCTTACCACTATCCTAGGCATAGCTTGGGTCCGGTCATCCTCTTCGTCACTGTAGGGTTTCTTTGTCCTGTGTGGTTGTCCTTCGTGGTTTTTCATTTTGACCGCACTAGGACCTTCCCTTGTCCTCTACCTCTTCTCTTGTCGAAACCTCGTTCCTCTCCTTGTACAACCACTTTCTTCCTTGTCTTCCCTCACAGTCTCCTCAAAACTTGCACCCATCTACCCCTTATCTTTCCATTCGTCTCCCCCCTTTAGTCACGGTATCCACCGCCTCCGCACACCAGAGGTCTACTACTTTAGGTGCATCTTTAATATCCCCTTCTCGCAGGAAATCATTTTAATTGACAACTGTATAGATAATAAGAACCTACCTCTAGGTCCGTTTGAAAATTATCTTTCTGCCTCACTATAAGACTTAGTAGTGTTGATGAAAAATTCAATAATATATCCTTATAGGATACTATCCAACCAGACCTTGACAGCACGCGATGCTCTATTGTCATTTTCTTGTAGTTCTTGGATCAACTTAGGGGTCCAGGCTATTGGCTCACCTCCTTGGAAATTCGTATTTTTGTACATGAACCGTGCCAACCACTCATACATTATGATAGGAAACTCAGCAAAGAAATATTCGTGTGGACTGTTGTGGATATATTCTACCAACCACTTGTCTATCATTAGTCCAGGGTTTTGATTTTCTACTTCAGCGAATTCTCGTAGCTTTCGATCAAACCACTCTTGAAGTTCTAGTCACTTCGGATGCCACATCCACTCTTGATATTCTGATCACTTGGGATGCTGCATACCCTCCTCTCAATCACATCAAGGTCCCAAAAACAGAACCATTTGTTGGCGCAAATGTCACCAATAAAACCCGGTCGACAGGGATTGTTGTTTTGTTGACACCCAATTCACTGCGATCTCCCTAAGCGTCAGTTTGGAGAAGTTTTACCCCATCCAGCAACATCCGCAAAGCAAATGAAGTCTCACCCAAGACATTCAAGGGAAGGCTAACAGAACCAAGTTTTCGTAGTATAGAGGAGGGTTATGACATCTATGATTTATCAACTTAAAGACCAGAACATATTAACTTCTTTAATAGAACCATTCATCATTGCACATCATTCATTCATAGTTATAACAGATCTACCAGTGAAGACATAGATCGGCATTCATAAATAGTAAAACATCACTTCAAAAATCCACATTCAGATTTACTTAGCATTCAACAAATTTGTAGGAACAGAAAGATGGAAAAATACAAAAGAAGATAACAATAATTCAGATCAACATTAGTCTTGTCATATTACTTGTGTGCAATCATCCACAGATCAAGACAGATAACAATTCCTCTCATGATAGATAACAACTTGTTCTCTCTGATTCTCTCTCTCTCCCAATATATCCCTACAAGCATACATCGATCTCTCTATATAGGCTTGCGCCTTTACATTCATGGTCCAATTCTAACTAAATTTTAACTAACTTAACTGACTAATGACCAATATCCACAAAAAATGGCCAACAAGTACAAAAAGAGACCCAAAATAACTTAAAGTAGTCTATCTTCCACCTGTTGCACTATATTTGTCTTGCGCGGTGTCTTCTGGGCTTACACAACATCCATGATGTTGCGCAACTTACCCCAACTGCTTGCCAACACTACTCCACCTTTGGTTGATCAAGTGGTTGAACCAATATCATCTTTGGTCGATCCCACTCTTCTTTTGGAGAGTGATCCTTATGTGATTGAACCGATGTTATCTTTGGTCAATCCCACTCTCCCTTCGAAGAGTGACTTTCACAAAGCAGTTGAATTGATTCCATTGTCGATCAATACAAATCTTCCTTTGGAGAGTGAAGTGTTTGCTAGTCACATTTTCTTCACTACCAGTTCAAAACGTACTAAACAAGGGGGAACTAAACTCACTTTGGATCAACCCCCACCAAGCTCTTGGATTGTTTCCTTTGACTGGGATAGCCTCGTTGAGCCACGCCTTCCTTTAGATGCATCCCTCCAAATAAAGGTCAAATTTGGACAATACACCATTTCTCCTTGTATTGTTGATGAAGGAGCCTGAGTTAGTATCTTGTTTTCTCATGCTTGGCGAGGCATGGAATCTCCCAGCCTTTTGTCGAATTCTAGTCAGTTACTGACCTTTGATAGAAGAACTAGTATAGCCTTGGTAATTATTTCTCAAACATCTGTTACTTTGGGTGGGAAGACCGTCTTAGTTGACTTCATGGTGATAGAAGACCCCTTGGACTTCAATATGATCCTCGAACCTAATTATGTCTATGCCATGCAAGCTGTGGTGTCAACATTCTTTCGTGTGATGTACTTTAATCATGGCAAAGACATTGTCACTATCGATCAGTTGGATTTTCTTGACCCGTCTCCTGAACCAACTAGAGACCAGGTCTTTCCTTTATTGATTCCCAGTGTTTCTATAGACACTACCCCGCCACGGGTGAGCTATGTGACCTCATGTCCTTTGCATTCAATTTCTACTGAGAGGCAACCTCTATTTTCATGCTTACCTTCTCGGGACTTGGTATCAGCAGTTGACAAGGTGAGTCATCCTATATAGACTGTGGATCCCGCTCTCCACTCTGTTAATCCATTTGAAAGTTTAGACATGTGTACTATCTCGGATGATCTCCTTCCTTTGGGTGAAGTATTCCTAGAGTCTTTGATACAGTCTAACCTTCTTTTGGATGTTAGCTCCGTTGTAGCTAAGTATAACCCTAATTTTCTTAGAAAGCCTAATCTTCCCATGGATTGGTCTTCTTGTGTTGGTATTTTTTAGTTTTTGGACTCTCCTTTCGAATAGCAAGTCAATGATAATGATGAGTTTGATTTTTCTTATGAATTTTTCAACTCCTGTGATACTGAGTTTGTCATTGCAGACTCTATATCCCTTGTTTTTTTTTCTCTCCTTATGTGGTTGATCTTATTGATCATAAACCCTCAGATATTGGCACTATGGAGTCATCTTTCATTGATTCTTCTTTGTCTGTGCCTTTTGTAGAAGATAGCAAAGTCGCATGTGTTTCTGCCAAAGTGACCTGTATCAAATCTTTTCTTTTAAATGTGATTCTGATGTTGTTGTTTCTTGGAGACAGGATTTGTAATTGAATCCACAATTGTTTGCTAACCTCACCTTGTTGTTCAAGATATAACTACATTTGCATGTGCCTTGCTCGCGCTTATGAGCCTGATGCCGACTTCCACAATTTTAGCTCATTGTATAAGCCCTCATCTCTACTCTCATCATTGCTTGGCCTTGTATCATTTTTTCTTTGCAACTTGACACCCTTTACCCTCAGGAGATGTTCCCTGAGTGTCTTTATCTTGCTCATATTCCTTGCATTATGCTTAGGTCTGTTCCTTGTGCTTGGAACTAGTTTCGCCTGCCTCTGACACTTGTCTCCTCACATTTAGAGCATTTTTTTTCTCTCCCTTGAGCTCGTTAAAAACAATAAGGAGGTGTTGGAATATATTATATTCCTTGGAAGATAATAATGTCTTT
Organism: Pseudotsuga menziesii; assembly: GCA_001517045.1. Taxonomy (NCBI): domain Eukaryota; kingdom Viridiplantae; phylum Streptophyta; class Pinopsida; order Pinales; family Pinaceae; genus Pseudotsuga; species Pseudotsuga menziesii. The sequence continues at coordinate 78,149 of LPNX010274970.1, read as the reverse complement.
GTATTATGTCAGAAGTTGTCTACAATCTTATGTCAAAAAGTAATACATTTAACCCATATTTATATGGTGTTTTTTTTACTTGTGTAGAGTATTTGTCCATGCTATTGTATCAAGAGACGTTATTTTGGAGAATCATATTATCCCACATGCAATATGTGAGAGTAATTCCTGCTCATCTCTTAGTATATAAGAGGGTCAAGTAAGTCTCTACACATCATGTATTCTTGATGTAGTAGTGGTACTATTGTGACACTGTTGTACATCATCTATATTCTTTGGGGTATTTATGTTTTGTTCTCTTGTAATATTGGAGAAGACATTCTGGAGATAATAGAAGAATACCTTCCCATGGATACAACCCATTAGGGTGAACCATGTATATCAATGTTTTCTTGTCCTTTTCTTTTCATGTTCTTATCTTTTATGATATTTTGTTGGTTGCTTAGATAGGTTAACTAGTTTAGCTTGACTCTGCTATTCGAATATGGTATCAGAGCGGGTTGCTATGATCTAGTACCTTCTATAGTTTTCAATCAATAACGATTATCATTTGGGCATTGTCATTTTGTTGTAGATTTGCTTTCTATTTGGTAGCCATTAGGCTTCTCTTTAGATCATGGCATATTTATGCATTTTTGTTTACCCTAACTTGTTGTGTAAGATTTTTGCAGAATTTTTTCAAGGGTTTCTTGATGTTTTTTTTTCTATAGGTCTACATGATTTCGAGGCTCTCCTCAAGGAGATCTTTCTTCTTATTATAAAAACGACAGTTATAAAAAAGGGCCGTAATTTGATCAGTTTTTACTGGAATTTTTATTATAACCTATTTTTAGAATTGGAAATGCCATTCTGGATCCACCCACACGACCATAATAGAAAACTGGATATTTCTGGGCTTCCTTTCGGTATTGAAAACAACAGTTATACAAAAGAGCTGTAACTTGGTTATTTTTTACTGGTTTTTTTATTATATCCTGTTTTTGGAATGGGAACAACCATTCTAGATCCACCCTTGTGATCAGAACAAAAAACTAAGCATTTATGGGCTTACTTTCGGTAATAAAATGACAGTTATAAAAAAAGGGCCGTAACTTGGTCATTTCTTACTGGTTTGTTTATTATAACCTATTTTTAGAATTGGAATAGTCATCTTTGATCCACCTATGTGACCAAAACAAAAGACTGGGATTTTCTGGGCACATTTGTTTTTTTCACAGATTTGTAAGTGAAAGTTTCTCCTCTTTTCCTTACTGTGTTTCTAATTGTGCTTTTGCAGATTCAGATCAGTAAAGTGTAACTGTTTTCAAGTTTTCATTGTTTTTCTGTCATTTTTCAGTATTAGGGTTTCTTATTTCTTGACAAAATTTCACTCATTATGACTTTCGACATAGCTTTTGTTCCTGAATTAGTTGGTTCTAACTATCTTGCCTGGAAGAGAAAGATGATTGATGTTCTCAGGAATAAAAATCTTTGGAGGCTAGTCAATGGAGAACACAAGAAACCTACTGCTACTGATGATTTGGCTATATGGGAAGCTAAAAGTGATCAAGCAAGGGGGCTCATTGGTCAAACTATTGCAAATAGTCTTCAGGTAAGTATTGAGGCATAAGACATCTCAGTTCAAGTATGGAAAATTCTTTCCTCTTTATTTGATAAATCTGATGATGTTTCTGCATATTGTCTTGAAAAGAAGATCTTTGACCTCGAACTTGTTGACTTTGAAAGAGATCAGTTATATCTTACTGAATTGAAAACTTTAAATGAGAAATTAAATAGTTGTGGTAAAGATTACAAGAAAACTGAAACTGATCTTATTATTCTTGTAGAACGTAAAATACCATCTAGTTTTGATATGTTCATCCAAACTAAGAATAGAGCTCTAGAATTGTCTCAAAGTACTACGAAGCAAATTTTTGATGATTTTTGTAAATGATTGATCAATGAGCCAGAAAGGTTAATTGTTTCAGGACAACTCACACCTAATAAAGCTCTAACTGCACTTAATAAGCATCATAAGAAAAGTTTTAATAATGCTAAAGGTTCTAAACCTTCTAATCCTAATTCTAGACATGCTTCTCATGCTTCTAACGGAAATAGTAAACAGAAGAAAGTATATGATCCTTGTAAACATTTTGGTAAAACTAACCATCCCAAAAAGAATTGTTTTAAAGAAAATTGTTTAATGGCTAAAGCTAAAAAGAAAACTTCTCATGACTGTCAAGTAGCTTTATGTGCATATGTTGGTTTGCCTAATAATTCTTCTTCTAACGTGGAATGGATAATGGATTTTGGTGCATCTACACATATGACTTGTGATGCTTCTTTATTTCCTTCCTATGACAATCGTAAACACATATCTCTGAAAGTTTCTATAGGTGATGGTAAACAACTTTCTGTAATTGGTTTCGGTAATGTTAATGTTATTAATAGTCAATTGGAAGATGTTTTTCATGTTGAACACATGCCCATTAACTTAATTTCTATTTATTGTGCTTGTCAAAAAGGGTTTAAATTTGAGGCATGGCCTGACAAATATGTTCTTAAAGATATCAATCAAAATTTCATAGTAGTTTCTTCTGTTCCTATTGATCATACTGTTGGTCTATATAAATTTGTTGGTTTCAAGTCAACTAAAAGACAACTTTTTTATTCCTATGTTTCCCACGCTGATGAACAAAGTAAATTATGGTATGAAATATTAGGTCATTTGAATTATGGTAAAATGCAATTGTTAATTAAAATGGTACATGGCTTGCCTCATATTTTGTCTACTAACGATGTTTGTGAAGGTTGTGTTCTTGGTTAACATCATAGAGAAATGTTTGAGAAAGGTAAAGCTTGGCATGCTAAAGAACCTTTGCAATTAATTCCTAGTGAAATTTGTGGTCCTCTTGAATTTCCTTCTTTATCTCGTACAGTCTATTTTCTTACTTTTATTAATGACTTTACTAGAAAATCATGGGTTTATTTCTTGAAAAATAAAAGTGAAGTTTTTTCAATATTTCAAATTTTTAAATCTTCAGTTGAAAATGAGTCTAGTAAAAAGATTGATACTTTAAGATCAAATAATGGGGGGGAATTTGTTAAGAATGAATTTGGAGCACTTTTATCCAAACATGGTATTCAACACCAAAAGACTGTACCTTACACACCTCAACAAAATTATGGTGCTGAAAGGAAAAATAGAGCTTTAGTTGAAATGGATAGATGTACGATTTATTCTAAAGGATTACATAAAAAAATTTGGGCTGAAGCTGTAAGTTGTGCAAACTTTATTTTAAATTGAGTTCCTACAAAAGCTGTTAAGCATGTTACCGCTGAGGAAAAATGGAATGGTTGAAAACCTGATATTAGTAACTTTAAGGTGTTTGGTTGTGAATGTTGGGCTCATATTCCTGAGGATAAATGGAAAAAGTTAGATCCCAAGTCTCAGAAATGTATATTCATTGGTTATTCTGAGGTTTCTAAGGCTTACATGTTATTTGATACCTCTACTTAGAGTGTTATCATTTGAAGGGATGTTCACTTTGTTGAAGTATCTTCACCACCTGAGTCTGTCGATCCTCATGTTACACTGAATATCCCATTGTCTCCTGTTACTCCTATCTCGGTTTCTTCTTCCAGTTCTGTGCTTGTTGTTGATCCTAGTTCTCCCTCTTCTTCAAGTATTCCACCTGAATGTATTAAAGCTGAAGAAACTTATGTTTCCTCTAACCTTCCTGTTTGGGCCCATAAAACTCTTTAATTTATAGGTAGTGAGGTCGGTAACCCTTCTGACCCTCGTAGAACTAGATATACTTTGCCCTTATGACCATAGTTTTTCCCACAGATGATCCTACCTCTTATTCTCAAGCTCAAGGTAAACCTCAATGGGAACAAGCTATGACTGCTGAGTATGAGTCTCTTATGAAGAACAAGACTTGATCTCTTGTTCCTCTACAATAATTTAGTTGGTTGTAAATGGGTTTATGAAACTAAGTTCACTGCAAAAGGACAGATTGAAATGTATAAAGCTAGGTTAGTTGTAAAAGTTTTTAATCAACTTGAAGGTATAGATTATAATGAAACTCTTGCTTTTGTTGCTAAAATGAATACAATAAGAACCATTTTATCTATTGCTTCATCATATAAATGGGAAATACACTAAATGGATGTTAAAAGTGATTTTTTAAATGGTGATATTAATGAAGAAATTTATATGCAACAAACTCCTGGTTTTATTAATGTCGAATCATCAAATTTAGTAGGTAAATTACAAAAGTATTTATATGGTCTCAAACAAGAACCTAGGGCTTGGTATGATAAAATTGATGCATATTTTTTTGAAGAATGGTTTTAAGCATTGTATATCTGATCCAAATCTGTATGTTCAGAACTTTGGTACTAATATTCTCATTGTTTTTTTATATGTAGATGATCTAATCATCATAAGCAACCAACTTACATTAATTCAAAATCTTAAAAGTGAACTTCAAAAGCAGTTTAAAATGACTGACCTTGGTTTATTGCATTATTTCTTGGGTCTTTAAATTTGGCATATGGAAGATGGCATGTTTTTCTCTCATCCGAAGTATGCTACAGACCTGTTGGCTCATTTCCATATGAGTGATTGTAAATCTGCTCCTACTCCATTTCAGTCTAGTGTAAAGTTACCTATTGACTGTACCACATCACTTGTTGATGCTACTCTTTATCGTCAGCTTGTACGCAGTTTGATATATTTAGCTCACAGTTGACCAGATCTCTCTTTTTCTGTTAGTTTGGTTTCTTAGTTCATACAGCAACCTCATGAAAGTCAGTGGTAGGAAACCAAGAGGATTCTGAGATATTTAGAGGGGACATTACACTATGGTGTTTTTTATTCGAGCAGTACTATAGTTTCACTCTTTGGTTACACAGATTCTTATTGGGAAGGTGATAGTTCTGATTGACGGTCCACTGCAAGTTATGTATTTCATCTTGGTTCAGGTCCAATTTCTTGGTCGAATAAGAAGCTGAAGACTCTTTCTTTATCTTCATGTGAAGTAGAATATAGAGCAGCCAAAGAAGCATATAAAGAAGCAGTTTGGTTATGGCATGTTCTTACAGGGTGTTGAAATGTGACAATTAAGGTCAAATCTAGCTTGCTTATAATCCGGTATATCACTCTAAGACAAAGCATCTCTACCTTGATGCTCATTACATTTATAGACTTGTTGCAGATGGTATTCTTTCTCTTCAGTATTGTCCTACTAAGCAGTAGGCAACATATATCTTCACCAAATCCTTCACCAAGGCGAAGTTTGTGCATCTTCATTCTTTGCTTGGAATGTGGGAAGTTGTCATTAAGGGGGAGCGGTAATGAATCCTTCCTTCCTTAGTGTTAGTGTGGGCCCTTCTCCCAACCATTATTAAGGGGAAGTGTTGGAATATATTATATTCCTTGGAAGGTAATAATGTATTTGTATTATGTCGAAAGTTGTCTACAATATTTCGTAAAAGAGTAATACATTTAACCCATAGTTATATGGTGTTGTATTTATTTGTGTACAATATTTTTCCATGGTATTGTATTAAGAGATGTTATTTTGGAGAATCATATTATCCCACATGCAATATGTGAGAGTAATTCCTCCTCTTCTCTTAGTATATAATAGGGTCAAGTAAGTTTCTACACATCATGTATTCTTGATGCAGTAGTGGTACTATTGTGACACTGTTGTACATCATCTATATTCTTTGGGGTATTTGTGCTTTGCTCTATTGTAAGATTGTAGAATACATTCTGGATATAATAAAGGACTACCTTCTCATGGATGCAACCCATTAGGGTGAACCACATATATTGGTGTTCTCTTGTCCTTTTATTTTCCTATTCTTATCTTTTATGATATGTTGTTGGTTGCTTAGATAGGTTAACTAGTTTAACTTGAATCTACTATTCTAACAAGAGGACATGAGTTGACTTTTATGGGCTCATTAAAAATTCATGGGAAAGATATGGAGTTACTTTTAAGCCCTGGTATGACTCCTTAAAATTGGCTAGATTTTTGAGTTATGTTCAGACTCATTAAGGTAAATTGAATCATTTGCATAGGTATAAGTTTACCCCTTTTTCCATCCTCATGGATTACTTAGGAAAAAGGAATACTCTATCTTCTTTGGAGGTTAGAACAGTATCTTCAAGCATAGGTTTATCTATTTTCTGGACCTGTATGACTAAATTTACAGAAAATGAACCTTTTCGAGCTTAGTTTTCTCCTTTTCATGCTCTGGACCTAAACATGAAAAATATTTCGAGTGTAATTTATGTCTTTGTCATTTTCTCTAAACCGTAAGAACAAAGCATCAAGTTTACTGTTGTAATCCCCATTTTGCATAATCAAATGGATCTTTTTGAGTGATCTTGCCTTCCTTCACACTCATTAAACTCTTGCTACATGCCTCTTTTGAAGGTGCGTTGGTTTGGTAATAGTTTACCCCTTTTTTGGAACTTGTCGACTAAGTACGAAAAAGGGGTAAACTATTACCTTAGTTCACCTGGGCTAAGAGAGTTATCCTCTGTATTTTTTTACACTTTTTTGGACTTAGGATACTAAATTTACGAAAAAACACCCCCTAGAGTCTTCGTTGGAGTTTTCAGACTCTCAAAACTATGAAAAAACCGTCAAGAATCCACTAATTTAGGCTCATAAAATCCATGAATCAGTGATTTATGAAGCATTCTTTTGTCTCTTCTTCGAGCTTTTAAAAAATGAAGAAGTTCCTGAGTTTTCTTTCTTGGACTCAATAAACCTTTACAAGAAAGAGGGAAGGTGTTGACGGGCCGAATTGGCACGATGGTCAACTAAGAGACAACTCGATCCAAAAGTTTTCAAAGATGCTCTCAGTCGTTAGGTATCTACCTCTGATGGGATTAAGGCCCCGTTTCCTTCCCTAAATTACTCCCAGCTACAGGAGAAAGCTCAAAGGAAAAATAGAGTTAATGTTTGTTAACTAGATCTATACTATCCCTATGAATATACAAAGATCACTAATAAATATAATTTCTAGTTAATTAATATATTACATAATTGATTACTGAAACATTAATCTAGTTAAACAATTAATCTATAAATACAAGAACAAATAATTAAAAAGATAAGAATAGATTCAATCACTTTACATAAATTACACTATAAACAAATGTACATTCATAACAAAATCAGAAAATAACTTGGTAGAGTATAGATGTTAAGATCTGATTCAATAGGTTTTCTCTAAAGTACATAAAGAAAAACTACCAATAACCTAACCTAAATATCCTATCCTGATTAGGAGCATATAGTATTAAACCTGGAATCAACTTGCAAATAATGCTACTGTGCAGACAATCCTGAAGACATTAAGAAGAAATTCAGAAATTTAAACAAGATAACAAAGTGAACAAGTATATCACATATGTCGTGATGATAACATCAAGTTTACTATGTGACATATATTAGCAAGTTAAAACCAGCATAAGTCGACAGTTAAACATGATGTATTTGCATAATTCTTTAAAGAAATAATGACAAAACATAAAAACCATAGAAAGAAGCAACAAGATCAAACAATATCATAAATACATTTCCAAAGTATAAACACTGCAAATGTATTTATAAATATCACCAGTCAAAATGTGCTACAATTGCTTGACAAGAAATTGTCTTAAGTCACAGGAAATGATTAAAGTGATCTTGTCTGGCCCCTTTCCCCCCCTATCAACCTCCATCAAGTAATACATGTCTCCTTTAATTACATTTAATCTCACATGGAGATAGTTCTATAAAACTGGAAACTACATAATCGAAATCTTAACCAATTTCATTAAAAATTGACAAATGAAATTGTCATTTTCTATATGCTTTATGATGTCTTGAAATTGGAAGGATTTGATTTATAGCACAAAATCATAAAAACGATAAAGACACTAATAATTTAGTGACACATGGGAAACAACATAGCCAACTGATTTGTTCATGATTCTCTGGGGATCATCCTGAAAATAAGTGATCACCAAAATCCAAGAAAAACACATCAACCATATCACCTGCAACACTACACAGTAAAGAGAAACAATTATCACATATGCAAGAGTAAAATAAAGCAAACTACATAATCCATCAATCAATTCAAACCAATACCTGCAACAAAAATAACTTCATTATCACTTGCTGCTTTTAATTATAAACTTCAAACCTGAAATACTTCTTAAACATATATACAATAGTGAGTGTGCCAAAAATATTATGATCTAACAGGAGCATTAAACACCTGTACATTTACACCAGACACTGGATTCTATGAATAACCTTTAAATTGCATCAGAGTAACCTGAGCGTTCAGCTGACGAACCTTTTCCTCATTTTTCTGATTCTCATGTTGCAGTTTCAACACTCTTCGAATTAATTTATTCTTATGTTTCTTCAAAGGCAACATACATTTACCATCTGAATCATTTTTCTCTTTCATCCTCAAATTCTCAGCTTTCATGGCATCACGATGTGCTACCATCTCTGTTACTTCTTCCTCCAATATATGTATTTTATCCAGCAAGCAGTTTACAAATAACAGGTGAATTACTTCACCAATACGATAAGACCCAGGTAAATTAACTTCAACAGACTTGCCCTTAATTGGAGGATCGACCACAAGGTCAACCTGAATATTCTCATCAGACACATGAGGACTATTATCTTCATGGTGTACGATAGGCTCATGATCAATGTCATGGCCATCATCAGGTGAGACACGTTTCTCTTCCTCATCATCTAGCACAACTGTTTCAATGTCAATGTTATTGCTCATGGAAGACTTAACAGCACTAACCTTGGCCACCATACTCCTCGTAAACCTACCAGTAACCTTAACATTCGGCCTTTTGCCCTTCTGTTTTCAGGTATTGGCATTACGTTTCGACGTCACAGGGGATAGGTTTAAATACTTCCTCATATGCTTGGAAGGCATAGGAGTACCAGGACCACACATAGGAGTGGGAACAAGATCATCACGGACGCTGGGGCTTACACAATCATCAGGGTTTGACATAGGCTCATGCACAGGTGAAGCCAGAACTCGACAAGGCTGTTGATGCCTTACACATTCTTTAGCACAATCGAATTGACAATGGAAGAATGCCAAGAATCCATTCTATTCGAGAAAATCATCCCATGACCGATTTTGTTTAGAAAACTCTCCTTCTACCAATATCCTAACCAGGCCATGATGAAACAGACTCCGACCGATGTTCTTCGGCCCCTTCTTAATGGCCAAAGACATCTTGGTCATGCTCCAAACTAAATAATAGGGAAAATTAATAGGAAATCCGAGGAAAACAACCATCAATTGGAGATGATAGACATAAGTAGAGGAGAGACGACCCTCACAGGTCACATACCTGTGAATAACGTCTAGAACTGGTCGCCATTCTTTCTTGAAATATTTTCACGATACACCGGCTCTAAAGGACACATCCTGGGAAGGGTCCTTCAACATCTGTCTCCATTCATCTACCTTCATCTTCTTGTATTTAAACCAATGCTCACCTGTCAATGGAAAACCCATAGCCAGAGCAACTGAATGCTCATCAACTCTGAATTGGAGGTCGGCCACCTTAACTCTAGCATCGGCCAGCGATAAACCAAATAACCTAGTCACCTCAGGGTTTGAGTCTGTAAACTTGCGAATGAATGGAAACCATCCAAGTGCTTCAACCTTGGCTAAGAGCTCAGGGTTTCCATCAAGGAGTTTCATGTCACTGGGTTCGACCCTGACCACCGGAGCCATAGTTGTGAGCGCAAATGCACGAAGTCGCACACAAAGGAGATACCACGGGTCGAAATGCGACAGAAAGCTGGAGAACGAGCATTCAGGATGCAAACCAAGAAGAAAACACAAGCAATGAAAACCAACACTCTCATAAACAAAATGTGACATGAGCAAACCCAGACAAGAACCCTGTAAACTCGGCATGGGCGAAGGAGAAATGATCACGCAGAGAGGCAATCAAGATAATAGAAAGTGATGGGGAAGACTCCAGACTAGACTCATTTTTCCATAATTTATCTGACAAAATCGACATACAACCACACCTTAAATCAATCACAGGTTTTCAATGAGCAGGTAGCCACGATGCTGAGCACGTACTTGCAATTGAATGTCATTTATAGAGTCCAGCGTACAAGTGGAATGATACCATATCAATCTACAATCAAGTGGATCAGATGGCGACACGAATCGAAACAACCAGAGGGAATGGACCTTGGGTATTTAACTTCGAGCTTACCCTATAACGACTTCAATCTTCGAAGGTGGTGAGCATACGACACAACATAAACCATCAAACCAACAGCAAACCTTCACGATATGAGGCATATTATAAAAATCGAAATTAAACACTTATGGTAAGATCAAGTATGGTTCGGAGTTTAAAAGATGAACTTAGGATAAGGCACCCCTGCACAAAATATTTAGCCTTTGATGTCCTAGAGCCTTGTCAAATTTACAATTAACCAATAAAACATATCAGTTGCCGAATATTCAAATGAGGACTTATGGTGAGAGGCATAAAAACCAAAGCTTATCCCTTAATTTAAAAGGTAAACCTATTGAAGATAATGATTTCAATGTAGTGATTTTTGTCAACTAACCATAGTTCACAAAGGTTATAAAAAACATGGAATTTCATCGTTTCAGTAGCTCATGGAATGTCACCACTTCAGTAGCTGTCGATTCTTTAGATTTGATATAAGAAATTCAAATATTTCATCAAAACAAAATAAAATTTTGTTTGATGAAATTTGTTTTTTAAGGCTGGTGGGTAGGGGCACAACAGAAGGTAAGTTCATTCACATGTATTTTACATCATGGAAGTAAGTATTGTTTCCGTGAATAGAGCACCAATTTTGAGTCTATCAACAGTTGGGTCTTAGTTTTTGACCTTATCTCGATTCATAGTTTTTTACTCCTCCTGTTGGTATCTTTTCCAATTATATGGGGAATATGTCAATGTTTCCTACATTACAAATTTGTTTCATTGGTCTCTTTGTGTCAAAATCTTCCTAAGTCACTTTTGTGTCTTTCTCAATTTTCAAGGATTAAACCTTTGTCAGCCATTATGCAGTTTCCTTTACCTTTTGTGACAACCATTCCCTAGTATTAGTCCATTACATCATGTATTTGGTGGTTCTTATCGTGAAATTCAATACCATTTCTAGATCCGATTAGTATTTGAATTATCTCGTGTTGGATGATGAAGGATGCCTTAATGCCTTCCTTCCAACGGATCTCTTCCTATCGACTACAACACATCTTTCTCTGGGAATGAGATTTAAACTTTATGACAGTACCTTGGGGATTGCAGTCATGAGTGGAAATCTCTCTCGCTATTGGGTAGTGGGAATACCTTACTGTCTCCTACTCGATGGATTCTTTAAGTGTTCAAATTCAAGTCCTTGTATTCACACTTGTTAGAATGTACTAGGTACCTCAGGGAAAATTTTCATTAATGGTGGTTTCCCTCATGTTTTTTAATGGTTCTCATCATTGACCGGTAATTAAACAGTTTCCTCCATGTTTGACTTCAGCTCCTTTATTCGCATGGTTAGGATTTGTACCTTTTTGGGCAGTTTGGATTGAAGACCTTGAGCCGACAGTAGCATTATCATTTTTTTATATTTCCCGAGTTGCACAAGATCTTGTTACACTTCATATGAAATTTGCTGAGACATAGACCCACCTTGTATTTTTGTGGCAATGATCAGTTGTTGAGCATGGATCCACCTTGTTCATTTGTGGCCATGACTCCTTTAGATTTGATATGGCACCTCTTTGCATATTGAGAAACCATGATAATTTCATTAGTTATACATATTTTGGATCCACCTGTATCCTTATGATGATCATTTCTATATGGAATTGTATGTCCTAGAGATCGGTTTTGACTGACATTTATCTCTCTTTTAGGTACCTCTATTGAACTCTTTTGATCTTGGATTCTCTTCTCTCTCCATACTTAGTTGTTTCCTTTATAATTTATTTCGGCTATCATATTCCCCTATAAACTCATACATTAGGGGGCACCTGTTATAGCTCAAAATGACACCTCTCTTCCTGTGACCACTTTCCCATGATTCTGTCGCATGTCGACACTTCCATGATGACACTTCATGAAAGTCACTGAAAACAAACCTATATTGGAGGATCCATATTCAACGTTTTTTAAATCCATTTGAACTCTTATTTATTTCGTTGGAAAGGTATTTGAGTCAGCTAAAACATTCTAGAAAACATCAAAGTCTGAAAATTCCTAGAAGTACCCTAAAAATGATATTTTTTTATGTACATGCGAGTTTCCTTAAGGAAACCCGTGTGTTACACACGACTAGTTCTACATAATACCCGCATGTTCTATGAAAACATGACTATTTTCATTACAAAACACATATCATACATGATTTTTGTTACTAAAACCCATGTGTTCCCTTTGAATATGTGACTGTTGTCTCTGAAACCCGCGTGTTTTCTCTGTAGATGTCAAAAAAAGACGTTTCTCAAAATTTAGGTAGTTTGGGTGGTTATGGAACTGACTCCTTCGGTTGTAACTACTTTGTATTCAACCCTATCTCTTTAGAAAATGTATAAATAGAGGTAGGTAGGTCCATGAGAGGGGACTTGAACATGTGCATTGTTATGCTGGAGGAATTGGGACTCTCTTTTCTCCCATCTTTACCCTAGAAGTTTTCTCCTTGTGTTGCAGATCTTGGAGATTGAGTTCCTTGGAGAAGAGAAGCAACATAAACAAATCAAGGTTTCGTGAGGTGCCCAACTTGAAGAGAAGGTGTATTTGTAATTTTTTTCATGATTAATAAAGATGTGATATCCTTCTTCTTCCCAAATCATTGTTCAATGTGTGATTGAATCTTTGTTTATGATCAAATGTTTATGTTGATTAGAATAGTTTCTCATATTGTTTTGATTATCATTACTTTATATGTGGTCATATTTGTTTGAGGAAGGTAGGGTTTATTTTGCAGGTCTCTTGGAGCAAGAGGAGCAAGAGAAGGATTGAAGGGCTTCTTGGATCAACCTTCGTCTGGCTAAGGTATGAATTATCATTCCAATATTTGAATCTTGTTTATATTTACTTGCAGAACTATATACATATCTCTTTCAACCCTAATAGGTTAATGGCCTCTTAAACCCTAGCCATAGGAAACTTTCCTCTACAACAACAGAATAGGCTACATGAGGTCTCGATGCACATATGTGCGAGAGTCACAAGAGTTGTTCGAAGGGTAGGAGCTGAAGCAAGTGCACTACCTACATATGAAGGATTACCTAATATTGCATATTATTTGGACAAATTTGAAGAAAAGGTCACATAATCACAATGATTGTTCGCTTTGGACTGTGTGCTGAAAGCTGCACTTGTTGGATGGTGGGGTACACACAAACAATCTATCTCTAAATGGCCACAATGTACATTAGAGGAAATTTAAACTCAAAATGGTCCTTTTAACTCTAATCCAAATTCCATGTCATCATGTGTTAGCCAATGAAATTACTTTAAATTTGAAATACCGTATAGGTCTTAAACACTTTTTTAATATAAATTTGGGGATAGGTATCATAAAAAAACTACTTTTTTTTGTTTGTATTTTCGACATATCTCCTCGTGCTTTTACTCAAATTTTGATCGAGAGAGCTTGTTGGATGTGGAATTAAATTACGCATCCAACGAATACCCATTTGGCATACGTTTGATGGACCCTGCTACCCCAAAACCAAGAAAAACCAAGAAATGGCATCATCATCATGTTTTCTTTTGTATTTCTTGGTTTTGGGGTAGCAGGGTCCATCAAAAGTATGTCGAGTGGGTACTCGTTGGATGTAGAATTTAATTCCACATCCAACGAGCTCTCCCGATCAAAATTTGAGTAAAAACATGGGGAGATATGTTGAAAATACAAACAAAAAAGTAGTTTTTTTCTTTTCTTCCTCCAAAATTAATAAATATTATTTTATTATTTTAACTATTATTTTATTAAATTTTTCTTAGGAGGCCCATTTTGAGTTTAAATTTCCTCTAATGGGATATTAATGGAGATCAGAGTCAGAGAAGAGATTATTTATTTTGATCAGAGGTACACAAGATTGACAGACCTTGGGAAACATATTGAGTATTGTTGTGGGATTTGTCAAGAATATCTGCGACAAGAATTATTTCACTAATTCATTCACACTTTGGAAATGGTACCGAGAAGTTGGTACACATCAAAATAGCTGCGATGAGGAACCATTGAATGGGATAGTTTAGCTGTAAGCTTTACCCAGACATTTTAATTTGAAAGAGAACACCCAATAGTGGATGTTGCATTACAAGTCATCAAGGAAACGATCTTTGAAGAAATACCGGTTGCAGATATGAACTTCCATCAATATATAATGAGTACACATAGATGGATGCAACACAAGAGAAGTAGGTGATGATGATACACTTGAGATAAATATACCTGAGTGAGAAGGTATACACAAAGTAGAGGGAGCTTCTATAACTACCGAACAGTTTCTAAAACCACTTAAAAATAAGAAAGTAAATATTGGGTCCGAGGAAAACATGACGTTTGCTAATATTGGAGATTACTGGGATGAAGATACCATGGGAAATATCACTGACTTATTACATGAATTTCAGGATTTGTTCCCAACAAGTCTCTCTAAAATGAAAGGCATAGTTGGAGACCTTGGTGAAATGAAGATACCCCTAAGGCCTGATGCAAATCCAGTAAAACAGAGGCCATATAGATTAAACCCGCTCTACAAACAAAAAGTTAAAGCCGAACTTGATCAAATGCTAGAAGAACGAGTAATAGAACCAATTGAAGAATAAGAATGGATTAGCTTGATTGTAGTAAAAGACAAGAAAATACTAGGAGAAGTCAGGATCTGTGTTGATCTTAAGAAATTAAATGATGCTTGCTTGCATGATCCATTTCCAAATCCATTTACATATAAAGTATTGGAGAATGTTGGAGGACAAGAAATGTATTCATTTATAGATTGATTCGCAGGCTACCATAAGGTCAGAATTTTAAAAGAAGATCGCTACAATACTACCTTTGCAACAGAGTGGGGATGCTACTAGTACACAATAACTCCCTTTGGACTCAAGAATGCACCTGTAATTTTTTCTAGAATTGTCGTTGCCGTGTTTAAAGAGTTTATAGATAAATTTATTGAAGTCTATTTTGATGATTGGATAGTCTTTGGTTGTATAAAAGATCACATAGAAAGTCTTAGAATGATGTTAGAACGATGTCGTCAGTACCAAATTTCCCTCAATTGGAGAAAATAGATTTTTTTTGTGTCGTTTGGCACTCAGTTAGGCCATGTGGTATTTCATGATGGGATTTTGGTTGACCCAGCTAAAATCGCCATCATCCTAGATTTACCACCACCTACCATAGTGAAATAGTTAAGAGCAACGTTAGGACATATGATATATTATAGAAATTTCATCAAAGGATATGGACAAGTAACGACCCCAATGGAGAATTTGTTGAACACAGATACCAAGTTTCAATGGAAAGTTGAATTCCAGGAGAGTCTGGATTATTTGAAAAATAAAATGGCCACTGTACTGATACTCGTATTTCCATATTGGAAAAAAGAACTCCATGTTCATGTTGACGCATCCTCTGTTGCGCCTGGAGTGGTACTAACAAAACTAGGAGAGGGAGAGATTGATAACCCCATTGCTTTTTCTAGTAGGAATTTATCAACTGCAGAAAATAATTACACCACAACAGAGAGAGGAGGACTTGCGATGGTCTATGCATTGCAAAAATTTAGACATTTGATGGGGGGCATTTTAAAATGCACATTGACCATTTTGCATTCAAATATTTGGTCAATAAGCTAGTTTTAGGGGGGAATACCTACCGGTGGCTTCTCCTCTTTCAATAATTTCACTTTGAGATAATTGTTAAACTGGGCCGACTAAACTTGGGACTAGACCACCTCTTCAGAATAGAGAATGGAGAAGAACCTACTAGTATGGAAGATAATCTCCTTGGTGCACAATTGTTTGCAATAACCCCCTTTGATAATCAATATGAATATATCCTACAACTCCTAACTACGGGTTTCTCACTGGTCGAGTTCACAACATCAAAGAAAAAATAGTTAGTAACCTGAGATGCAGATTTCCAATTGATTGCTGGAAACTTGTATAAATTGAGCTTGGATGAGACACTTCGACGTTGTGTTTTTGAACATGAGCACCCTATTATTTTAAGTGAAGCACATGTTGGTATCGCAAGAGGAAACTATGAAGGAAAGGAGACGGTGCAAAATATATTATAGACAAGGTTATGGTGGAATACCATGCATGCAGACGCTCGAGATTATTTTTGCAGTTGTGACATCTGTCAAAGAACGAGTAAACCATCCAGAAGATGTGAAATTCCATTAGTTCCACAACTCACATTACAGGAATTCGATAAATGGGTTATTGAATTTGTGGGACCTATTAGTCAAGGAGGGAAGCACATAGGAGTTAGGTATATTATCACTGTCACGGATTACCTAACTCGATGGGAAGAAGTTGTTCCCGTCAAGGATTGTGCTGCTGTGATAACAACAAAGTTTTTATTTGAAAATGTTGTAACGAGGTTCAGGTGCCCAAAGATATTGATTAGCGATCAAGGTACGAATTTTGTTAATAAGTTGATTGAGGAACTAACTGATAAATTTCAGATATAGCATAGAAGAGCAACTCCATATCAACTGCAAGCCAATGGAGGTCGAAGCATTTAACAAGATTTTGGAAAATGTGCTAACCAAAGTCTACAATTCAACAAGGGCTGATTGGGACCAGAACATTTCTGCAGTACTATGGGCATATCGCACAACATGTAAGAAGTTAACTGGCCAGACACCGTTCAGGTTAGTATATGGACATGAAGCTGTCATGCCTATGGAATATATTGTACCAAGTTTAAGAGTGATGGAAATTATAGAAATGAAAGATATTGATGTTGTCGAAGAGAGATTACTTTGGTTAATCCATTTGGAAGAAGAATGCTTCATTGCAGGATTCCATCAACATGTAGAAAAACAAAGGCAAAAGGGATGCCATGATAGACACATTAAGAACAAGCAATTTTCAGTCAGAGGCCTTGTTCTTATGTATTAAAGAAAAATTTTCAAGCACCCAAGGAAGTTGAATACACATTGGTCAGGTTCGTATGTTGTGAAGGAAATCACTGAAGGAAGAGCAGTGAAATTGGAAAAATTAGATGGAACAAAAGTCAGAGGGCTCATCAATGGGAGCTGGTTGAAGCCTTATTTTGATAACTACGACTAGGTCACCAAAAAATGATGATGATGATGATGATGATAACAACAACAACTAGGAGAATAGAATAGATTTACTTTCACACAAGGTGTGACGAGGGAAGTGTGGTACTAAAAACAATGGCGCGTTGACACAATTATGAGGAAACATTGTTGAGGTGATAAATATAAAATCCACAGACAACAAGGAAATTCGAGCAGATCGCAAGGGAAGTTAATGGTCACTTTCACCATTAATATCATGATGTCACATTGAAAATGGGCAGTGTAGTCGGCACCTCCACATAAGAAGTTGAACTAAGAACCCACATGATAGTTCATGTTTTCATTATGCTACTCGATGATGGTGCATGTGAGCATTTCATGACCCGATTGCTGGAACGAACCCACTACTATTGGATGATTCCCAACTCACATCCTTATAATGCCACCACCAGAATTGTTTGCAATACATAGAATGAACAAAAACTTGTGGAGAAGTATACCAAGTGTTACAGTTCTAATGGACCTGGGGGTCCTGTTGAGGAAGCCGTAATGACTATTTTGAGTAAGAATATTGTTGTTGTATATGTTCCACTGGAGGTCGAGAGCCGCTTGGAGATTCAACCAGTTTTGGTCCTCCATGCAAAAGCGGCTCCAACCATCTTGGTAAAGATGTCAATGTGAAGACCTTTTGCTGTTGGTAACAACAATGTTGTCTTAAAGGAGATGAGAACGACTGAAGAAGCAGTGGACAGAATTCAAAGACTAGAGGACATCCTGTCGAAGCCTCTGGACAATAATATGGAATTAATTTCCACAGTGCATAGTATCCATTGCTAGGAAATTCCAGTATGAATGGATGTTCATACTAGGAGAAGAAGAAACAAATGACAACATCATCACCATAATCAATGTAAATTGTTGAATCTATAAGAGGTGATGACGATTCCAAAGACGAGTTGAACTGGAATACCCTAATGGAGGGAGGTACTACATACAATGGATGACACATCCAACTATCACTATAGTAAAGAGAAACACTGACTAGATGATGGACTAAGCGACTGTCGTGATCTTTGAGGCTTACCCGGATGTTGAGTACTCATTCATGGGTAACGTCGAGGAAGGTTCTAAAGGGAGGAAGGAAACACATGAGGCGATCTGGAAGCTAAGACTAGAAATGCTAACAAGGAACATCGGTGTTACTGATAATTCCCTTATCCCTTGTGTCCTACCCCTACTTCCTACTCCACTAAGCGGTAAAAACATCCAGAAGTAGAAAAAAACAACAAGTTTGTTAGTTCTATTGATAAATGAAACTGCCTTAGTGACATCTGGATTTACAAAAATGATAGTAGTACCAAAAGTATAAAACCTACAGTCAGCTGCAAACACATAAGGAACATACGGTCAAACACAGAAGGAACATATAGTCAAACACAGAAGGAACATACAGTAAAAAATAGAGGGAACATATTTCATCCTATACACCAAAAGGTGGGCGAGGTAATGACATCTATAAAAAGAGTCATGTTGGAACACGTCAGTTCCGACCTGGTGGAGCACATGCAGAAAAAAGAAGAAGAAGTGTGTACAGAGAAACATAAGTTGTTGAAAATCATGGAGGATTTTCAGACCAAAGTCAGTGCAAGTCATACCATGGAGGAATAGTTTGCGTGGCTTGGGATGAGCCACATGTGATTTTTGGGGTCCTGTTGGGCCTCGGGATAGTAGGGAAGAATTCATGTCGAATTCTACCTAAGTAAGAGGAAGGAACATAAAAGAGTAAGAGGAAGGAGTTATGATAGAGGAAGGAGCATCAAGGAAAATGGAAGGATGTTGCGATAGAAGAAGGAAAGAGAAGAAGAAGACAAAGAGAAGGCGTGGGATGAGGAAGTTGCGCTAGATGAGTAAGCCATGATAGAAGGACATAACAAGATACAAGATGACATGGAATAATATCCGTAGAAGAAGGTGTGTAGATAGTGTAATGACTGGAAAATGATAGTAAGGCATAACACTGAGAAAGTGACAGTCCTGAGAGATCATGGGTACGAGCTTGATTGGATCCGACAGAAACCACATGCATGAAGGCATCTTTGTAAGTCGGGTCGATAGTTCCTTTTGTTATGTATTAATAGAATAGGAAAGACAACCTCTTGGCTGAAGATAGTAAGTCAGCTGGGATAGAGACTAAAGATGAGTCTGTAATGAGTCTGTTAGAGTCTGTATCGAGAAAATATTTAGTCTGTAACAATCATGTATGGGATCGATATCGAGTCTATAATGGGGCTATAAAATAAGGAACCCAAGCTTTAGATGGGTTATCCCATACAAAAGGTGCATTTATTTCCTCGTTCCAGATGAAGAGAACCTTGTGGTTTTCTCCCAGATGGGTTTCCATGTTATATGTTGTGTATATGTGTGAATGTTGAAGTAGCTTAGTTATATGTGTAAATTCTATGTTGAATGACTAGTTGATTATTGTGTTGCAACTGGATAAATGTATGATTTCCGCGTTATATTAATGTATATGCTTATGATGTCTATTCATTGTTTGTTCACGTAAGTCACATAAAGAAGGGTCAGCTCATAGCTTGGGATTGAAATATTGTGCATACAAGTAACCCACCTTCCCAATCTTCATTGGAAACCTTGGAGCAGAGCCAAGCTATTGAAACACCCTACCACACAAACTGCAGATACCTGGTTCTGGAAGTTACCCATAAAAATGAGCTATCTCGGGTGAGATGGTATCTGTGTCGCAGGTGTTGTTGGTTAAGATACACTCCATCATGACGATATATTGGGCTTTGTCGTGATAAGAAGAAGGGAATGAACCTGGCTGCAAGGGAAGAGAGAGGGAATAAATCCAACAATGAATATGAGATGGTTTCTCCTTGGCCTTTGTGTGATCTGCACTGACTGAAAGAAGAGAAGAGAAGAGAAGGGAAGGGAATGGACGCTTGGGCCACATCACCTAAGGGGATTGAGGCTCATCACTTCGTTTAGAATATTGGATTCACATAACATCAAAACATTAAAAATCCAAACTAAGAAATGGAGTTGAAAGCACCCTTAAATAAACCTTCAATGACTTATTGAGAAATTCCTTCAGTTTTTGAGCAAGTTTCCACTTGCAAACCCTAACCCTAATAATGGATGTGCCCTACTTGAGGAAAATAGAAAGTAATTATCTTAGGTAATGTTTCACAATTTGTTCCCTTTAGTCCAAAGTGGAAACTGCACCCCCCTTTGAGTGAAAGTTTCCTTATTAGGATTGGAGATGTTTCCTTGCAAGTATCCTCTCATCAAAATAAGAATTGCACCCTCTCTTGGCCAAATTTGCTTGCTTTTGCAATGATTTCTTTTCTCACACTTTCATCTTTTGAAACTACTAGATTTTCCTTTCTTTTTCCAGTTTCTATCCTTTTTGGACTATTTTCTTTTGTCAATCTTCTTGAGATCTATTTTCCATCCAAGGAAGGTTGACCTGCCTGATGTACCCTCCTAACATGGAAACTCATTCTCACATGTATTATTTACATATTAATTTAATAATCATATATAAATGATCCAAAATTGGAAACAAACTTAGTACATGCCTCCTAAGTATGAAATAAACACAATTCCCTAGGTAAATTAATTAATTCTACTTTTTATCCCTTGGGTGTTTTGCAAGGTAAACACTTTTGATGTTCATTAAGGAAGGGACTGATTGGGGAAGCATCACACACAGCCTCACAAAAATTTAGTGGGGAAGCATCACACACTACCTCATATTTGAAGGGACTGATTCCATAAGGTAGGTGATATTATTGACTGATGAATATGTCCCCTCCCTAGTTAAGCCACCTAATGTTATAGGTTTGTGGGTGTGATGTTGTTTTCAATTCCAATTGTTTGTTGACCTCTATTGAAATAAGGTTATTTTGGATTCCACAGTTTATAATGAAATGTAGTGGAGTTCCCTTTACCAAAATTTGTGAGTGGAAGAGGCACTCACCTTCCTCCCCCTCCTATGGATTGTCTAGATACATCTTTGTGGTAGCAACATTAATGTTGGGTATGCATCAATGATCCACTTATGCCTTTATGTGACTGTGATGTTCAGTTCTAAATTAGATTCAGATATAAAATATGAATATGAATCTTTGATATCAACCACCAATGACTACTTTGAGTGAAATTCATAAGTGTTGTTCTAGGGGCTCTTATGGAGTTCTTGCACCATTTCCCAATGTCCTTTCTTCGTCTTATCATCACCCTTTTTTGCTTGTGGCTTGGACTAGTTGTCATAGGGATGGTTTTCCTTAATCTATATTTTGTTGTGTGTGCCAAGTATACCCTTTCCTTTTTTTTAACTGTATATTTGTAGTCCCAAACTCTTTCTTGTTCTTCTGCTTAAATTTTTACTTGATCTTGAAAACATATCAATAATCGATTCCCAATATCAATATGTCTAATATTTTTATTTTGGTTTAGATGTACCTATACAAGACACTACGATATTTTAGATCTAGGTGTGGCTCAAAGTCTCTAATACTAAGTTTTGTGCATAAGGGATGGAAGTTTCTAGTGTACTCTGGCACAATTTGGTACCTCTCCTACTGCAAAGTTAGCCATTTTTTGTATTGGTCATCATAGTTTCCAACAAGGTAGTATTACTCCTTTAGGGATTCCAAAAAAGATGTCTAGGTGGGTTCACCCAAAAAATATCAGTCCTGTCTGTGAGGTTTTGTTCATAATAAGTTTTGCACCAATATTTTACATGGGGCATTACCTTAAGGAGTGAAATACAATATTTTTTGTGTTGGAGAAATTATGGACCAAAAAATATCCCTCTAGCATACTAATCCATTTATGTAGGGCATAAACATATATCTAGCCTTCAAATAAATGGATATCAATGTAACTTATACCTTGAAGGGTGTAGCTATTCCAAAGTGACTGCTTGATGATCTATGCATTGTTGTTGACATTTTTCAAATGATTTGGGTGAAACTTTCCATAATCTCATTCCTTCATCACACGAGAGATTCCTTGAAAAACAATTTGATAGGATATCTTGATCTGTCATATCTCTTTTCCTTGTCCATGGGAGTCATTTTGGGTTACCGATAGAGGTCTTTCTCAAGCTCAACTAGTTGAATATCTAACTGTCTATATCATTACCCAGTTGGGGACATGCATGGAAAAATAATAAAAGCAAAAACAACTATGATACCACTGATCCATATTTATGTGAGAATGAAATGAAAGAAAATATATTTAACCACATACGTAGATATATTGCAAGGATTCAATGATACCATAAACTCATATTCCATTAAATGAATCAAATAGAACATGCTCTAAAATAAAAACAACTATAATGGTTGTAGCTTTATCTATGAGAAGAGATGTGGAGGATACATTCATTTATGACAATATGATTATGAAAAAAAGGTAGAAGGACATTTTTATCATAAATATGAATGAAATAATTCTAAAAATCCAAAAACCTAACCCTAGGAGATGAACTGCAAAAATATTTGTAGGCCTCGAGGTGGTTAGTTGATTTGTCAACTTCCTAAGGGCATAACTTTTGCATGTGATATATGTTTAGGGTGCTTATTAACTCGTTGGTATAGAGAATAAATACACCTTTCACCCATGTTAAATTTCATATGGATTCATATGGATTGCATGATGCCACAAAAAAAATATCATTTAGGGCCTTAAAACAACACTATAAGTTTTGGACACGAAAGTCCATTAAACACTATCAAACCGAAAAAAATACTTTGAGCTGGTGGAATAGGTGGGTGACCATCGATATCCATATTGAACAGATACTCACTCTATGTGAACAAGACCATGAAAGATTTATTTTGTTACTCTATATAATGGTTTATGAATCCTAAATGGTTGTTCATAGCTAAGGAAGTATGAATTGTGGCCATAATAATTTCTTTAGAAAGTGTGTAGACTTGTGATTTAGGTGTATTCCTATAAGTTTAAGTAATTATATCAATCATTTCATTTCATTTAAAAAATTTTACCTAGTCATTTATCATGTCATTTCATTTCACTATCCCTCTCAGTCATTTCCATCATGTCCACCTTTTGTAATTGGCTTATCATATATTATTTTCCAAGGTATCTATGTTATCCCAATGTACGAATTTCTGAACCAAAGTTAATGAGTTAAAGTAATCTATGAGTAATGTACCTAACTGATGAATTTTATATGTGTTATTAATATCCCCTTAAATAAAATTCATGTTCTATATTCCCCAAGTTATCAAATCCAAATCGAAAGAAAAGGTACACAAAAAATTAAACAAATGGATTGCAAAAAGGGGCCAAAAGAAAAGGGTAACTTAAGTGAAAAATATCCTCTCTAATGCACACTTATGGAAGAAAAATAATTAACTAATAACTCTTGAAAGATAAGGGGAATGCCTAACACTTAGTTATATTCATATGATGGTCAATGTGTGAACACCCTCTCCCTAGTACCACATTCACTTCATCACCCTCACCTTAAAAAATTAGGAAATGAAGTTCACTTTAGGGGTGTAATATGAAATATGGA
Source organism: Pseudotsuga menziesii (assembly GCA_001517045.1). Lineage (NCBI taxonomy): Eukaryota > Viridiplantae > Streptophyta > Pinopsida > Pinales > Pinaceae > Pseudotsuga > Pseudotsuga menziesii. Next base: position 54,229 of record LPNX010274970.1, on the reverse strand, counting down.
TTAACTATGGTGACGCCATGACAATTCCAAAGTAACCACTTATAATATGAAATGAGAACTCAACACAGTTCTCGTTTTTCTCTCTCCTAATTTTAGTAGCTATTTTTACCTATGTTTCAAAAAGGGTTGATTCTAGTATCACACATTTTCATTTTGAGGAATTTTTTTGGGCCTTGGATTCATCTTTGTCATAAAGTATTTTTAATTTATATTTTCAAGTGTGTTTTTTAGAAATTTAACAAAATAACATAAATTTAGAAGCAATTTATAATGAAAAACATACGCATTTTGCAATTTTTTTCTTTAAAATAAGACATTTTTATTGACAAAATTGTAAAAAATTCCAGAAAATAAAGACATTTAAAACTATTTTCAATGGATTTTTAGAGATTTTTTTATATAAAAATGATACTATTTCATATTATTTCCCAAAAAGTGCCGAGTCACATAAATTAAAGAAAAACTATACCATATATTTGTTGTTAGGATATTTAGACACTTAGGAGTTAGTTACGATCAGCTTGTTTAATATATTCATCAGAAAAAAGTGTGTTTCTTTAGTATGTATTAGTATGCATTTATAAATATCTAATCCGACGGTCATGATATGTTTTAGACATAGAGTGATCCGAGAGTTCATCTTATCTTAGATCATACCTACCATTGATCCATGGCTTAACACCTGATTGGTCCATGATATCTATTTAAAGAGCATGGAGGGTCCTTGTCTAGTTGATCATTTGTGAGAATCTCATTTGTAACTTTTTTTCTTTTTTCATAATAAATTGCCTGAAGTAGCTATTTTGCTAGGGCCGTGGAGTGTTTCCCTCTCGAGGGTTTAAACCACGTCAAAACATCGGTGTATCGATCTTTGATATGTTTGTGTGAGTGGTTTCTCTAGGTGTTCAGTCTTTTGGAAGTACCCTGTGTACCCGAACATGGTATTAGTGCATTTATGAAGAGTCAATTACGGTTACCATCTAGATCTTGAACTGGTGTTGTGGAAGCTTTGAAAGGGTTTCTGGTTCTAGAATTTCTGTGCATTTATGGGCTGTGGGAGGTGTTCCATTGCATTTGGAGTGCCATTTACATTAGGAAATTGTTTTTGTTTGATTGAAAATGGTTTTTGTTTGCTCCAGATACGCCGATTTCCGCATATATGAAGGTATAATGTTACAGTGACGTTTTTTATTTTTATTTTTTTTAAAAGAAAAAATATCATATTTTATCAATTTTATTATTAGATATTTTTTTGTTTTAGTCTTAGATTGTTTCCTTCCCCGTCTGCATATGCTCTTTGTCATGCACCTTGCGCAATAGCGACGAATCAGAAACAGAAAGGGAAAGGGTTTTTCTCGGCTATGTATGCTCTTTGTCGTGCACCTTGTGTGATCATGGCGAATTAGGAATGAAGATAAAATGAAGAATTTTTTGGAAAGCTAATAAGATATTAATTCAAAAGCATGGAATTTTTTGTTTTGTTTTGGTTTGTGGTGTGATTTGTAGGAAAATGAGCAAGCACGAAGACCGAGAACGAAGAGTAAAAAGAAAAAAAACCCTTCCTCCTTTCCTTCTTTTACATACCTTTTAATATTAGCTCACTTGGTTCAAAGTTGGTTTATTCCTTAATAGGTATTGAGTTAAAGTATTATTAAGTTGTTTTTTTTTTTAAATGCATGCAATTTCTAATTTTAGGTCACTTTATTGTAAAAGTGCATCTCACTTAAATTTAAAAAAAAATGTGAGTCACTTAAGTCTTTTAGTTTTTTGCTGCACTATTTAAGGTAACATTATTGTAGAAGTGAAAATCACTTATTTTACAAAAGTGATTCACTTAAAGAAACTTTCTTGTAAATTTATTCTCAAAGGTTCATCTTGGGAAGAGGGGGGGTTTCTTTTTAGTTGGTCAATTATCTACCTACCACATCACTATTGGGGACATCTTCAACATTTTCTTTGATCAAGCATAACTTCATCATACAAAATCAGTTTTCAGTGCCTCTTTTTTAAAACATCTTGATTTTTTGAGCTCTTTGCATCCTGACTATTAGTTTCTATTTTTTACAGCCATTAATTTACAATATGGCCACCCTTTGTGATATTATACTTACTAGTTCCAACTATTTCTCATGGAAATCTTGTATGGAATATGTTCTATGGAGCAGGGGACTTTTTAGATTTACCTCAGGGAAAGAAACAGAACCCACTGATGATGATAAGAAAATAAAATGGTCAAATAGATGTGATTAAGCTCGTGAATTGATTGGTATGTCAATCTCTACTGATTTGCGATTCCACATATCTGGAATTGATGAACATGATCAGTCTTGGGAAATTTTAGAAGCTGTTCTTGGTAAACACAATGAAATTTGAGGTCATCAACTCGAAATCAGTTGATTTATTTAAATTCGAGTGATTTTTCTTGCATTCAATATTATTTATCCAAGTACAAAACTCTTAAACTCTTATGTACATACTCCAAAATTAAGAGGGAAGACAAAAAAATGCATACTGCAAAAAAATGCATTTTACTCCATGAAAGAATCCTTGAATGCAGATAGTTATCAAGAGCCTAGTCTTGAATCCTTTTGTGATTTTTTGATTAGAGAGCAATATAAGCTCATACATCTTGGAAGGATTAGCAATGCAAATACATTTGGGAAATTCTTATTGTCCCAATAGAAAGAAAATTCCAAGCATCCCAAGAAACAAAACTTTCGCAATAATAAGCCAAACAAGGGTCCCAAACCCTCTCAGTCAGTTCCTTCTTTAAAAAATGACAAAGGTTCAAAGCCAAAAGGAAATAAGACCAAGCATCATTACAACTATTGCGGGAAAGATAATAANGCACTTTGTGCTTCTGGTTACTCTTATACTACATCTTCTTCTTCTACTTCAAATGAATGGCTCATTGATTCTAGAGAATCTTATCATATGGCTAAGGATCAGGCCATCTTTTCTACTATGCATGAATGTAACACCAAACAAATATTTGTTGGTGATGATAGATCTCTAAGTGTTGTAGGAGATGGAACAGTTTCAGTAGATAATGGTGATTTTAGTGATGTACAATGTGTTCCAATAATTTCTTGTAATTTGTTGTCATTCTATCAAATCACTCATTTCTATGAAGGTAAAACTGTAACATTTACACCTCACCAAGTTGTAATGAAGGATTTTAAAGATCCTCAACATGTCCTAGCTACCAAATTTTTTGATGATATTACTAGGTTGTACAAATTTAACAACTTTGGTTCATCTCCTTTTCCTTTAGTTTTTGTTGCTCATAGTGATAACTTGAGCAAACTTTGGAATGAGTTATTTGGTCACTTAAATTATCGCTCATTGCAACAACTATGTAAATACAATATAGTGGTAGGTATTCCGATTGTATCTTGCATGGATGGTGTTTGTTCTGGTTGTGTACTTAAAAAAATCATAAGGATAGTTTTGCTAAATGTGCCTCTTGGCACACCTCGTTCCCTTGGAGCTTGTGCATAGTTACTTGTGTGGTCCTCTTCCATATGCCTCCTTTACTAGTTTCAAATATTTCTTAAATTTCATTGATGATTACTCCATATGTATTTGGTTGTATTTCCTAAAACTTAAGAGCGAAGTATTTAACATGTTCTTGGCCTACAACACCCTTGTTGAAAAACAATTTGGTCATCAAATTATTAAATTAATATCTGACAATGGACGAGAATATGTTAACAAAAATTTCACTACTTTCTGCATTGAAAAAGGAATCCAACAACAACACATTATTCCATATAAGCGACAACAAGACGGTGTAGCTCAATGGAAGAACAACACTTTAAAATAAATGGCTAATTGTATGATCCAATCTAAGGGACTGAGTCTTCAATTTTGGGTTGAAGCCATAAGTTGTGCAAATTACATAGTTAATCTCACCCCCACAAAATATTTACAAGGTATCACAATGGAAGAAGCATGGAGTAAAATTAAACCAAATGTAAGTCACTTCCATGTGTTTGGTAGTGAAGCATGGGCTCACATTCCATATGAAAAATAGAAAGCATTGCAACCTAAAAGTGAAAAGTGCATATTTGTTCGATATTATGAAGATGTAAAAGGTTATATATTTCTTCAACCACATTCTCATGATGTAATCATTATAAGAGATGTTTAATTTGATGAAAATCTCTTGGCCTGCAAGCCTAACTCGAAGGTTGTGCCATCTTTGGCCCGCGAGCCTAATTCGGTGATTGTGCCTTCTTCTATTTCCAACTTCCTTGACAGATTTCCAACTCCAGTTTCTGATGATGACAGTGATGATGAAAATTCACCTCCTCCTGCTCATGTTCCTCTAGTTGCGCTAGAACAATTGCTTCCTCTATGGGTTCGTTCAACATGTGAAGCAGCTAGTGATCTTTTCGGTGATCCTAGAGATCAACATCGAACACATTCTTAGTTTTAACAATCCTCTTCTCTTTTGGCTCAAGTTTCAGAAAATCATGATCCAGAAACTTTTGTATAAGCTTCAGGAAATTCGTAATGGGATGCATCTATGAATGAAGAATATTGTTCCTCAATGGGGAACGATACTTGGGATCTTGTCCTTCTTCCAAAAGGAAGAAACATTGTTATATGTAAATGGGTATATAGAAATAAGCATGAATCAGATGGAAGAGTTGAAAGACTTAAGGCAATGTTAGTTGCCAAATTTTTTTCCCAAGTTGAAGGTATTGACTACAATGAAACCTTTTCTCCAGTCGCAAAAATGAACTCCATCCGCCTTGTTCTTTCCCTTGGAGCCTTACATAACTGGGAAGTTGATCAAATGAATTTCAAGTATGCATTCTTACATGGTGATTTACAGGAGGAAATTTACATGGAACAACCTCCTGGATATAATCAGAATAACTCTAAACTTGTATGTCTCCTTAAGAAATCCTTCTATGTCCTTAAGAAAGCTCCTAGACCTTGGTATGCCAAAATGGATAGATTTCTACTTGAAACTGGTTTTTCAATATTCCATTCTAACCCCAATGTCTATACCAAAAAAGTAGGAAACCATATCATCATACTTGTTTTTTATGTTGATGATCTTATCCTTATTGGTAGTGACCCTAAGATTTTAACCTATGTGAAATCCAGTTTTAAGAAAAAAATTTGAATGTTAGACTTAGGAGATTTGCATTATTTTCTTGGTCTCTAAGTCTTTCAAACCAAAGAACAAATATTTATTTCCTAGTCTAAGTATGTTTGTGACCTTCTTCGTCGCTTTCACATGGAAGATTGTAAACCAACCCCTTCTCCCTTCCAGTCTGGAGTCAAAATTTCTGCCACTTGTACTTCACCTAAAGTAGATACCACCTTGTATCGTCAGCTTGTTGGTAGTGTCTTATACTTGACTCATTCCTGTCCTGACCTTTCCTTTGTCATTTGTCGTGTTTCCTGTTATATGAAAACACCTCATGAAAGTCACCGAAAAACAACAAAAATAATACTTTGATATATTCGAGGTACAATTCAGTTTGGGATTCATAGAGTACAAGGGGGACACCAGTGTTGGCTGGTTTCACTGATTCAGATTGGGATGGTGATCATGATGATCGAAAGTCTACTACAGGTTATGTTTTTAGTCTGGGATATGGACCCATCACTTGGGCTTGTAAGAAACAACAAGCTCTTTCTCTTTCTTCAGCAGAAGTAGAATATTGAGCTGCAGTTATTTCCATTCAGGAATCTTTATGGCTTCGAAATATCCTTTCAAAGTTTGGATTTGAGTAGTAGTAGCCTAATCCACTTTGGTGCAACAATCAAAGTGCCATCAAGATCACCAAATATCCAGTTCTACATCAACACAACAAACACATTGAGCTAGATATGCACTTTATCAGAAATCTTGTTCATGGCCGTGTTCTTGAAGTGCTCTTTTTCCCTACAGATGATCAAGTTAGAGACATCTTCAATAAGTCTCTTACAAAAGCAAAGTTTTCTAAAGTTCGATTTATGTTAGGAGTTTAGTAATTTGTCACTAAGGGGGGATAAGCTCTAATGCCTCCTTCCTTCTCCTAATAGTGTCACTTTTTTAAATCCTTCAATCCTATCCCAAGTTGTTCTTAAGGGGGATTTTAGGATATTTAGACACTTAGGAGTTATTTAAGATCAACTTGTTTAATATGTCCATTTGAAAAAGTGTTTTTGTTTACTATGCATTAGTATGCATTTGTAAATATCTAATCCGACGTTTATGATATGTTCTAGACATAGAGTGATCTAATAGTTCATCTTCTCTTAGATCATACACCACCACCACCAATCCACCACCACGTCCCCTACCTACTCCCCACTATGTAAGGTGTGCATTTTATTTTAAATCCTTTTTTTTTTAAATTTTGTTTTCTTTAAAACATTTGTTTTTAAAAAACTACTTTTACAATTTTTTTTTATAAAGTTTAAAAACGTTATTTGTTTTTTACATATTTTCGAAAATAGTTTTTCATTTTTAAATTTTTTTTTTATCTTTAATTTGTGTCTATTTTTAGGAAAAAAAATCAAAATTTGTTTCAACTTTTTTAGAATCTCCTTTCTTTTTATTTAATTTCTTAAATGTTTCGAGCTAAAATTATATGAATCATTTGTTCTTGTATGGTCTAATATATGACTGTATCATAATTTATTTGATTTTCTATGGTTAGAGTGGTGAAATTATTTATGAAATATATTTTTTTGTTTGATATGCATGTTTTTAAAAAGTTTTAATTTATCTTTTGAAGAAAATAATATTTTCCAATTTAGGGGTTGATTTTAAAGTTTTGTAAACAACGGTATGGGATGTTTAGGCCATGGCTCTATTTTTTGCCACGAAAAAAAAACATGTATACTCTATCAACACTTTTCTATTTGGAGGTGTTTTTGGTGTTTTTTAATGCAAAAATCATTCTTTTGATGGCTAGAGTTCTCATTTCATAGTATATGTGGTTAAGTTAATGGGATAATTAATCAAAGGTAAATGCGTTAACTAGGAAAGTGCACTTGGTAGTCTTTTAGTTTAATTTTTACATCTTTGTTCATGTATTTTCCCTAAGTCATACATTATATGGTCTAACACTTGGATGAATTACTATTGTTGAATTGATTATCTCCTCTCAGATGTTGTTCACTCCTTATTCATGCACACATGGGAGTCTTGAGGCAAATGTTCTTCATATTGATTTCCATGTGTGAGAGGGACAACCCTATTTTCATTGTATTGATGGATTAGATGAATGGAATGAAGTTTAATCGTGTATTAGAGCTCTGAGACATTTCTTGAGGAGTTTGTCACACATTTCCTTGGATTGTTCTAGATCTTTTTACTTGTTTTGGATGCTTCAAACATTTGACATCTTCATTTATGAGAGCACTCCATTATTTGAGGTAGCTTCATTCATGGTTTAGTTTATCTGTGTGGTACATTGCATGTAACATACCTAGAACTGGAAAATAAATATTTTATGATTTATTCCAGTAAAAACATTATGTTAATTTTTATTGTAAATTTTATGACGAAGTGGGTCAAGGATGATTGTAATTGAAGAATTGTTTATTTTTATAATTAATAAAATTATACACCTATCCAAGGGAGATTGTTAAATGAGTGTTCACTAACCCACTAGGAGGAAGGAGTGGCTGTAGAAGGATGATTGACAAGTAGAAGCACTAGCATTCACTTTCTAGCTGTTGCAGGAGCATAATCCCAAAAAAGTGGTCATGTTCACTGAGAACGGGAACTGAGCTGGTGGCTCATTTATATCCAAAACTGACCCAAAGACCTAGGGAATCTTATATAAACTATCAAATTGAGCAATAGGATCACTAATCATTATGATTTTTGAGAAAATGAACCTTGCGACTGCTGCAAACTGAAAATTGAGGCACACAAGGAATTTGATGAGGGAATTACTAAAGTGATTTGCTGAGATAAGTATGCTACTAAGTGCTAAGTTGCACAAGTCTGTTGTGTGACACAGACCTTCATCCTAGGGGTTCAGTGAAAAGGCTCGGGGGTCCTAAGGAATTAACTTTGGCTGCTTCATGAGAAGGTTGGGTGGAATAGTCTCCCGTGGATGTTTGTCCCTTTTCTGCATTTTGTCCAGGTTCAATTGATATTTAATTCTTGAATATGTCCTTTCATTTTGAAATATGCTCATGAACTGTAATGGGGATGTTTTATAATCTCTTTATCTGGAAGCTATTAGGAATTATATTTATTTGTATTCTATTTAAAGGATAGATCTATTGGTTTAGTATTTCTCTGTAAAAATATTTCATAATCTAAGAAATGTTTTTTTTATATCAATTTTAGATTGTTTCTACATGTATTACAAGCTTTAAAAATGTAAGTAATAGGGTCATAAATCTGTAGACTAAGCGTAAATAATTTATTGTAAGAACTTGAAAAGGTCCCATGGTAAACAAACACAGATATCTACTACAACCTAGATTTTTCATTTATAAGGATCTATATATGTCCACTTAAGAACAGAACCATGTTCTTAGAACTGTAAACTAATTAGGGTAAAAAAAAACTAAAATAAGATTATACATATTTAAACATAACTTGAAACTTATTTAATGTTTAGATCCAAGTTTCATCATTAATACTTTTGTTTACAATAATCTTTTTGGGATCAAGTCTTATCCCCTTAAGTAAACTCTAGAATTAATAACCAGGGTTTAAAATGAACAGTAATGAATAATCTAGTTCACATAAGAGAATCTTAAGCCTAGTTTCTTAATGATTAATTTTTTAGCAACACCAAGTTGAGATTATTGACAGACCGTAGCACTTGTTATAGGATTCAGTCTAGGCTGGTGTTGTTATTTGCATTATTTGCTTACAAAAGTAATATTACAGATAGCCTTATGGCTTAAATTTATTTTCTGAAATAGTTTTATAGCTAAACAAAGTTTAAATATTTCAAACAGTGGTTCTAATGTAAAATGAATTACGGCCTAAACTCTGTAAATAGAGAGTATATGGAAGTATTAACTATGGCCTTATGGCATATTAATATTATTTTAACAATTTACATGCTCGAGGTATGAGTGAAATCCCTTTATAGGATTTCCACCTTTCTCATTGGTATCTTATGGGTTAGAGACTTCACGGTCATTTTTAAGTATTTTAAGCAAAACAATAAAACCTTAAGATCGTTTGTATCTGAATTTACACAGCGATATTGTTAGCAACTGCCCTCATGACCCTTAAACTTCTTAAACTGGAATAATAACAAGAGAGGCCTCACTCTCAAATCTCTCCCAACAAATATCGAACAATAAAATAACCAAGTAAAGGATTTTATAGTTTGAATACACTACTTTATGGCTCCACTATTTAATAGAAATGCAAACCCTGTAAACAAATGAAGGTTTAATATACTGAACATTTTGTAACCTTCACACATAACATACGGTTTGTTTAAGAACAACGAGTTATATAAACCCTCACATGTATCAATCAACGATATAACTATTATAATATCAAAACCAATAAAGATTTTACAACAGTGGCTTCTTAACCCAAAACAAAAAATTTATAGTGAGACTACATAGCCTTATCATGTTACAGCAACATAAAACAGTACAGGAAAACAACGAAATAATTCCTTGCATAAACAATTGCTACATGAAAATCGTAATACAAGTTTTAAAAGAATTTTTACAAATAATCCCAATGGGTTTATTACAGAGATACATTCATTTCTATATCAAAATAACAAATTGTGTTTAGAGTGGCTTTCGAAGCCCAAACAAAATCGACAGAGTAAGGCTCACAGCCACAGTAAATAAACTAACTGAAAGTCTGTATTATATAAACAAATTTCCAGAATCGAAATAGAAGTATTTTAAAACTCCATATCTCCCAAAAAAGGAATGGCATAGTCGCAAGACTCCACAAACCATGAATCTTTACATCTCTGGAAATTGCACAATTACTCAAATAGTGAAATAGACAAAGATACGGTATCAAAACCCTCACGGTTCTTCCAATAGAAAACAACTTTTTAAAACCCAAAAATACATCACATAGTGGCATAGTCGACTATGAATCCATGTGTGTTAAATAACATCCTTAAAACATTAAAAGTATATATTACCAAAGCGAGTATATCACTTCCATATCATCAACCCAGCATAGAGTAGGAAAAACCCCAACACTTTAAAAGCACACCACAAGAACCAATTGGTTTTCTCAAGAGCCATGTAGGGTAGTTACATGGGTCTTGCAATTAAAGAGGGGATCGGGTCCAGTGATCCATCCTCATCCCTGTATAAAATTTAGTTCTCCACACAAGAAGCTACATTAGAATTTAAACCTTAATGATATTAAAAGCCTAGAATAGAAGTAAAATGAAAACTAAAGTAATGCTTACATGCTCAACATTCGAAGGCACGCAATCTTCACAAAAAAGGATTGCAGACTCCTTCTGTTAAAAAAAAAGGTTCAGACAGACTCAGAGAGTATTGAAGATCATGTTTCATAACTCCTCTATCTCATCCTACATATAGAGAAAGGATGATACCAAACAACCAAAGGAAAAATGTGTTCGCAAAGAAAACTCCATCCTCAAACAAAAACTCATTGAGATGACATACTTTCTCACCCAAGTGCATTAAACCTTTTTGGTTTTGCATTATGAGAAGTGACCTCCAGCTGGAGTCCTCACAGCCATCACATGGTCTGAGGGTAGACATTTTAATATCGTGTCCTTGATCCTTCTCAATCACTATAATGTTTCCCAAGTCAACCATCATATCAATCTTTAAAGGTTAAGCACGTGGCCTGGGTCACTCCCAAGGTTCTACAAATCATACTGTTTGACTCCCATCGTATGGTTTTAAATCTCATATACAACTTTCCACCACTTAAAGACTTATAACATACCAATGTTTATATTGTGATACAACTTGCATTGTTAAGGTCTGGCATTTAGTATATAGTAAGGATGAAACCCTTGCAATGTAAAAAGAAAATAATTGCGTTATAATATGGCTTATGAACATCAAAAAATGGTTTAGGAATAGATCCTTGTACAAACCAGAGGTTTTTTGTTTTCTTGTTCCTTAAGATGTCTTAGCATAGTGTTTGTTCTTTAACTGTAGCATCGAGGTATCTCACCACCTGCACATAGTGAAATTGAGGTTAATGCATTAGTCATGACGACTAAGTAATACCATGACCCAACCCTTGTGCAACTCAAGAGTAGAGTCACACAAATGAAAACGACAATCTGTCAAGTTAAACCGTATCGTTTAAGACATAGTTTTTATGTCGCAAACTACTTCATGACAACAATTCATAAAGTAAGAAAGCTGATGATATCATAACTCTTACAGCTAATTTAAGGAATTATGAATTATGAATTATAACATCTAAGTTAATTACAGTAAATATTTTTTATTTATTTATTTATGAATTTTTAGGGATGTTACATTTGGTATCAAAGCGAGTTTCCAAACACTAGGTCTGATTGGCTCACTCGCATATAAGTAAGAAAACCAATGTACTAATTTTTAATTGCATTTATTTATGTAAAGAAATATAAACTCTATTTTGCAGGAAAAATGGAAGGTATGGAAGTATCTACTGAAATGGTTCTCAAAACAACAATCTTGATAACTTCTATGTAGATATGAACAATCCAGAGTTACTACAGACAGTTAAGGAGTTAAAAGAGGAACCACAAACTGTAAAAATAGACAATAAAATAATTTTGGAAATGAATCAAACAATGATAGATAATATGCATAACAGAGGAAAAGATAAACGAAATGTTTATGAAACTGATTCTGAAACAACCTCCTACAAACACAAAGGAAAGAAAGAAAAATATTATGGTAGTGAATCTTATTCAGATGTTAATGCAAGATCACGTAGGGTAAGGAATAAATATATCAGTGATGGTAGTGAAAGTGACCATAAACCTAGGAGAAGGAAGCTAAAACCTACGAATAAATTTTTGGTGAATTCAAAAAAATAAAGCCTTCCATGTTTAATGGGGAAGTAGAGAAAGGTGAAGAAGTAGAAGCTTGGCTATCACAAATGAAGAAATATTTTCATATTTATAGCTATTTTGATAGACTAAAGGCCAGGATGGCTATTTACAATTTGACGGAAAAAGCTGATATCTGGTGGAAAGATATAAAAATGGTCAAAACTATTAAAGAGAAGTACTTAACCTCGAGAGTTTTTTAGAATTATTTTAAAAGGAAGTTTTTATCTGAACAATATTACGAGGAAAGAGCTAAGAGATTCTATGAATTAAAATTGGGTTCCATGTCCATGAAATATTTAAGCAACAAGTTCCTAAGTCTATTAATATATGTACCTTACTTAATAGATGAAAATCCTAAATTACAACAGTTTTTAAGTTGTTTTCCTACTATCTTCAAAGATAGGATTGAGTTTGATAATACAAAAACTTTGGAGGAAGCTATGAGAAAGACTGATTTATGTTATGAACAGAATAAGAAAAGGGAAAGTTTACCTGACTGCAAGACTAAAAAGACAAATCATTTTGACTAGAAGAGAAGAGGGTTTAAGTTAAATAAGAGTTTTGGGAGTAAATCTCAAAATTTATCCAAGAATAACTATCAGAAAACTGATTTTAAGAATAAAGTACCCCATAATACTACAACACCAAAAGGCAGGGATATGCCTAACAACTTTGTTAAAAATAATGAACAAATAGAACCTGTCAAATTGTGGGAATGTCAAGGACCGCATTATGCCAAGTATTGTCCAAACTAGAAGGGGATCTTTAGCAACATACACACTATCCAGGAAGAGGAAACAGTTGGATATGTGGCAAGTGAGATGCCCAGGATAAATGCAGCTCTGGAGAATAGATAGGAGTACCATCAAAATTCCATGGTGGAAGTGAAAGGTGCGATACAAAAACATACTATTTCCATATTAATTGATCGAGGTTCTAGTTTAAGGTATATATCTCCTAGAATATTGGAAAAATGAAGTTTATCTTTAAAAAACTTCGAAAAATCCAAGCTGGTCCAATTAGCTATAGTAACTAAAAGAAAAATAGTCAATTATGTTGAAAATTATAATTTTCTTATGAGTTAGTTTGAAACTCAGGTCAAGTTAAATGTTTTAACATTAGGATCTTATGATGTCTTAATAGGAATGGATTGGATTGAAAAACACCAAGTGATTTTAAAATGTTTTCAAAAACTTTTACTTGTTTGAATAATGAAGGAGAAATAATTACTGTCCTGGGAATACCTACGAAGATATCTGTTAGACAAATTTCAGCGTTATAGACGAAAATAGATGAAAGAAAAGGTTGTAAATCCTTTTTGTACACATAATAAATAATGAAAAAATTGGTAAAGAAGATATACCAGGACTTGAGGATATTTCGATCCTGCAATATTTCAAAGATGTATTTCCGGAAGAAATTACAGGATTACCTCCTAAACGAGATATGGATTTTACAATCGATTTAGTACCTAGAGCGGTACCTAATTTGAAATCTCCCTATCGAATGAAAATTTTGGAGCTAAATGAATTGAAATTACAATTACAAGATTTAATAGACAAAAATTATGTAAGACTAAGTGTATCCCCTTGATGAGCACTGGTCCATTTTGTTAAAAAGAAATATGGTACTTTGTATCTATGTATAGACTACCGTTAACTTAAGAAAATGGCAATTAAGAATAGGTATCCTCTACCCTATATTGATGATTTGTTTGATCATATACACGAAGCGACGATAATATCAAATATCGATTTAAGGTTTGGGTATCACCAAGTTAGAATTAAAGATGAATACATCTTTAAAACTTCTTCCCAGACAAGATACAGGCACTACAAGTTTGTGGTTATGCCTTTCGGGTTAACTAACGCTCCAACAACCTTCATGTGCTTAATGAACAGTGTCCTAAGTAAATACTTAGACAAATTCGTAGTCGTCTTTATAGATGGCATATGAATTTATTCTAAGACAAAAGAACAACATGATGAACACGTAAAGATAATACTACGAGTGTTAAGAGAACATTAGCTATATGCTAAGTTCAACAAATGTGAAGTTTATAAAGATAAGATACAATATTTAGGGCATGCAATATCTGAAGAAGGGATATTAGTGGACCCGGATAAAATAAAATCTATAATTGATTGGCATGTTCCTAAGGACGTAACTGATGTAAGATCCTTTATGGAGATAATAGGTTATTACAGAAAATTTATTGAACGATTTTCAAAAATTGCAAATCCTATAACCTCATTATAGAAAAAAGGTAAGAAATTTGTTTGGGATCAGAAATGTGAAGACAATTTTAATAAAATAAAAGGATTATTAACCACTGCACCCATTCTAAAAATAGTGGACCCAGATAAAGACTTCATCGTATGCACTAATGCATGCAATGAAGGCTTGGGCAGGGTACTGACACAAGAAGGCCATGCAATTGCGTATGAATCAAGGAAGTTGAAAACTCACGAAAATAAATACACAACTTATGACTTAGAGTTGGCTTCCATAATCCATGCTTTAAAAATGTGGCATCATCACTTAATAGGTAAAATATTTCTGCTAATGTCCAATAACATAAGCCTAAAATATATGTTTGATCAACAAAATCTAAACGTGAGGCAAGCTAGATGGCTAGCTTTCCTTAGTGAGTATGATTTCGAAATAAAACATATTAAAGGGAAAGAAAATAAAGTGGTTGATGCCTTAAGAAGAAACGCAGTAAAACGTTTTGTAGATTCCATTAGAAGTTATAAAATGGATTTGGAAGATAAATTGGAAGAAGGAATAAAGAGGGACCCAAAATTTAAAAGAAAAGGTAACTCATAATATATCTAAAAATATAATTACAAATTACAGTTTTAATGAGAAAAGTCTAATACTATTTAAAAATAGACTTTACGTACCAAATATACCAGAAGTTAAACTGCTAGTTTTGAATGAAATACACAAAATTCATTATTCTAGACATCCAAGTATCAAAAGATGATAACCATGTTGAGAAAAGAGTACTTTTGTCCTACTATGAAAAATGAAGTTGCTGAATTTTTAGCTAGGTGTATAGAATGTCATCAAGTTAAAGCTAAACATCAACACCCAACGGGTCTTTTACAACTAGTACCATTTCCAAAGTGGAAATGGGAGGTCATCAGTCTTGACTTTGTAATGGGATTACCTGAAAATAGAAACAAAATGATTCAATAATGGTAGTTGTGGATAAACTAAGTAGAGAAACACACTTTATACCTATTAAAACAACTTATAAAGATGCTAATATTGCCGACATCTTCATGAAAGAAATAATTTGTTTACATGGAATTACAAAGGTAATAATTTTTGAATGAGATCCAAAATTTACTGGTAATTTTTGGAAATCTTTATTCAAAGGGATAGATACTAAATTAAACTTCAGTACTTCTTATCATCCACAAGTGGATGGACAAACATAAAGAGTTAATCAGATACTACAATGTATGTTAGAGACTATCCCAAGAAGTGGGAAGACTATTTGCACTTAGTGGAATTTGCTTATAATAACCATTATCAAGCTTCAACAAAGCTTACTCCTTTTGAAATATTATATGATAGGAAGTGTAACACTCCTATTACATGGAGTAATCCAGTAGATAGATTGATGTTAGGACTTGACATGTTAAAATAGTTGGAACTAACAGTGAAACAGGTACTCTCATATTTACTTTTTGAAACATTTTAATAATGTAAAAATTCATTAACTATAAACAACTAATAAAATTCAAACATTATTATTTTCCAAAATTATCATTTGTATTATTAAGTTATTTATAGTTTTATAAAATGTTATATTAAACCAAAATATAAAAATAAATGTTACGATATTATGTACATAGAAAAAAACATCAAATTCTATTGGATTTAAGAAAAACTGAAGTCTAAGTATATAGATCATGTTATTAGTGTTGCAAGCTGTATGTATCATCTATTTGCACAAAGTTTTTCATCGAAAAGCATATAAAAAATTTATTTTCGTTAATAAAAGTATTTCTTTAGTCCAACTTATTGTATAAATATTCAAAGATACTACTCTTTGTATAGATATTCAAATGGTTGCTTTAAAATTTTTATGAAATTCGAGGATCATAAATATCTCTTTATTAATCCTTGCCAAGCAGCAGGGATTCTTGGAATCAATCAGGGAGAATTGGATTAATTTTGTCCATTTTACAATGTAATATATCTTGTGTTTTTTTTTGTTTTTCTTTGCGATTTCATGGTTCGACAGATCACTGTTTTGGAGTCATTATTTGGCCTTTGATGTATACCCCTATCATGACCAATATTTTGTGGATAAGGTCATCGTCATCATTTCTAGCAGGTGTACTTCGGCCATGAATTTCTGAGGTTCAAACAAGATCTTCACTCACAACCAAAACTTTAAATAAGATAAGAGATATAATTAAGGTAAACGATAAATTGGACTAACAAAATCTATTAATTAATTGTGCATAGTTGATTTCCAGATCGAAGATAAAATTGTTGAGGCAAAAATTGCAAGAATCAAGTGGAAGGATCATCAATGGTAGTGGCATTGGAGCTAAGAAAAATATAACATTTCACTTCGATTATTGTAATTTTTTCTTTGGACTTTTTATGTATTTAAGTGAATCTCTAATTCAATTCTAACACTGGGCATCCCATTACATATCCTACTAACTCATACATAGCTTCTCTCGCAACTACTTGTGGTCCCATGAATGGTGAGCGCCAACCACTTAGTGGGTGTTATTTAATAAATATGACCTGTTTGCATTGAGTAACTACCCACTAACTACCTAGAGGGATTTATTCAAAGAATATAGTCTTGAACATTAATTAACTAACATCTAATTACCTCAAAGTAGGGAGGGTAGGGTAGGGTAAGACTCCAACTATTTTAAGTCTTTTGTGTGAGTTGTGTGCAAAAATCCCTAACTTGGTTTTGAAACTAAGAATAGAAAAAATAAAATGAAAGAGAAAATGTAGACATGTAATCATCACAATATGAAATAAAAACAAATAACTCTAAATTATGGTTTTGTTTCTCTAAATGAAATTTCAACACAATTATTCTAGTGAAAATAAAAATTGCTTTAATATACTAAATGGAAAAGTATAAAACTTACAATCAACACTTGAGAAGAGTTTATGCAACAAGGTCTAGGATAAAAAATTTCCTTGGGAGTTTCATTTTCTTCTTTGTAGAGTCAATCTCCAACTCTCGTTGTAGTGTACAAGCAAGCTCCCTTCTGGTTGAACACAAACAAAATGAAAAGAGAGGGATAAAATAGTGAGGAATTTAAGAGTGGGAAAAGGGTTTTCTTGTCTCTCTATTGGAATTTCAGCAACATAACTTTACTATTTTATGATTGAAAGTGAAATGCGTCCTCATGACCTCTTTTTATAAGTGAATGGTAGAACCTCAATCTAGAAGTAGTGTTTGTGTAAATTATCATCATGTGAGAATTAATAAGCTTAGGAAGCATTATGAAAGGCTTCTCATACTGAAATTTATGAAAACTGGTCTCCAAAGAAGCCCCCCTTACCTTACAAAATATCATATTTTAGTGAGGTGAGTGGGATACTACCCTATCAAAATTTTATCAACCTCAATATAAAATTTTAATTTATAAATTTCATAATTATCCATATGTTTCTCTCTAATATAACTACTGGGTGATGTGTTTGAGATTGTTTACATTTCTCACATGGAAAAATTATAGAGAATAATGAGTGGAAAAGATTCCCACACCACTCTATCCCTTTAAACTAGCTCTTCCTTTTCACTTTCTTAAATATATTTTATTAATCTCAAACCTAGTTCATTAAAAAATAACACAGTAGCTACCTCAACAAAATATACTAAATGGTGGTGTGTATATTTCTTTTGGAGTGACAGGGACTGTTAGGATTATTAATCCTCCCTTGTCCAATTTGGTCATATGTCTAAATCAAGAGTCCATCTATTCTATTTTTAGTCACTAGCACCATTGGGTCCACTTGGCCTAATTGGGGCACATGTTCCAGTTACTAAAGTGTGGGGAACACTAATTGAGGCCTACTACCACTGATTACACCTGCATGCATTAGTTTAGGAGCCTCCTAGATCAATTCCTACAATTTAGGATCCACTAGGAGTGTCGACACCAACCTTCAGCAATTGACTTTAGTTAGTGACTAGTCAAGCTGAGTTAGGAGTTAGTTACATTCAGTTCTAGTCCTCTACATTCATTTAGCTCTAGGTTTTCATGGCTGCATGCAGGAGAGGCACATTTCTCACCTACCATAGTTAGTTAGCCTCAGTCAACACTGAATTAGACACTTGAGTTGTGTTTTAGAACTCTGTTGAACTCCGATAATGGTTTAGACACGGTCAATTAACTATTGAGTCCTCTGACAATGATTTGGACAAGGTCTTAGTTACTTGCAGTCAAGTAGAGTCTAATCAATTCAAATTTTCTCATGTTGATTTGAATTTCATGTGGCTATTTAACCCATTGCACTTCATTTTAATTAAATCTAATTACTCTTTGATTAATTAAAAGCATTCACAGCCGCAAGCCATTTTTTCCCTGTTTCATTCTTCAATTGTTGAGTAAATTGTGTGATCTATCTTGTGAGTTGTGTGTTTGTCCACAGATCTATGTGCTCAATTTAATATGGTATCAGAGGCTCAGTGTATAAGGCACTTCTCCTCCTCAGATCTCCTACTGGATCATTTTTTAGCAAAATTGCTCCTTCCATCTCTGCACCAGAAGCAGAAGGTTTACCACTTAATACCCCAAGTTAAGGAATTGTTGATCAAGCTTGCTTGATCAACTATGCTGGGTGTAAAGAAAACCTAAAATGTGCAGGTTGTTCGACCTTACGGTTCCCTGTTTGTGTTTTTGCAGGTACAACTTCGAATGGCTTCATTAATTCTGGATTCATCAGTTCCTCTTCATACCCTATTCATAAACTATTCAGAATGGAAGATGAAGATGATTGCATCTCTGAAGAGACAAGATCTCTATGAGGTATCTATTGGAATTGGTGAAGAGTCCTTTGAGAGAGAATATGGATGGCTAAATAAATGTGATGTAGCTTATGGAACAATGTGTATGGCCCTTTCTCCTAGCATGCGCTACCTCAAAAGATCTGTCACAAAACCCAAAGGATCTCTAGAAAATACTGGATAGAACCTTTGGAATGATTGATGAGGATCATAATAGCACTTTCAAGAGAATATAAAAAACCATAAGCATTATAAAAAACTCGGTCTCCACTCTCTTTGATGAAGTTGTTCAAAATGAAGAAGAAGTAGAATCTTCTACATAGTCAATTCAAATTGAAGACAGTCTCCTTGCAGTGACTACTTCTCCTGATGCTCCGGAATTTCACAAGATCTATGATATATCATCTCCTCATATGGATGAAACAAATTAAGACATTTGAATCTCTGATATTGAATAAAAACAATGCTGCACTTCCATGCAAACATTCACTGGTGATTTTCCTTTGAATTATGTGCAAAATTTGCCAATAATTGCTTCCAAAAGTGAAGAGAAATTTGATTTTTCTCCCTCTAATGTTGGTGCTGGTGTACAAATATGTAATACCTTAGATATTTTGGAAGAAATTTCAGATTACCAGAGTGATCCATTCACTCCCCATGATCTAAATCTTCTAGCAAATTCCTGCAAGATTGCATGCACCAAAATTCAGAATTTTGAAGAAGTATAAAGATGTGCATCCACCGTCTCGGTTGACCATTTCATTGGATCTGATATGAAACTTATGGATCTTATATGATATTATTTATATCTGATATAATAATTATTGGTTTAATATTTCAAATTCATAATCTTTCAGTACTGCTTGTAGCTATTCTCATCAACGGTGTGAAGAAACAAGTACTACAAGTCTCCTTCAAAACTACTGCCGGGGATTTGATTTCATTTCATAGTTTTGGATATGTTGTGAAACTATTTAGATATGATTTAATTTATGATTTGATATTATTTTGTTCAAATTTTAAAATCCAAGAGATTTCAGTCATGCTTGTATCTTCTCTCACCAATTTCGGTGTGAAAAATCAAGTACCGCAATTTCTCTTCAAAACTGCTGCTAGGGATTTGGTGTTAGTTTCCTCTTATGAGGTTTCTGATATTTTATTATGTGATTCATTAGCTATTTCAGAAGCTGTATCAAACTATGGAGCTCAATCATTTGCTCTCAACGGTCCCAGTGCTTCTCTACCATTGATCACATGCTCATCACCTCGCATAATTAGTAAAGAGGAAGACATTCTGCATCCACTTGAACACTTGCTCCTAGCACTTGGGGCTGATTTTACCACTCATGGTTTTCTATTCATGGCTGCAACATATCAGTTTCTTGAGTGTTCCTCACATGTTCTAAATCCTCAAGAACCTTTTCTCACTTATCAGTTGATTTCAGTTGCTCCACATGGGTCCAGTCTTCATTCGACAACTATCTATATTTATGATTTAGTTGAGCATATCATTCTTATTCCAAAGAGGAATATTCCTCCAAAAATAACGATGGAGAGGTTCACATGCTAGCCACCAAGATACCTGTGCATGGAAGAACGATATTGATCCTGATTCTACCTGCTTAATTAGAGGGAGGAATTTTTCCTAAGTGGTTTTTTCCCAGCTCCTTGTATTGAGCAATTACTTTACTTGATGTAATGGGTGACCTATGGTCTTAGTTACCAGGTCCCATAGATTGTCCAAGTTAGCATTCAAGGGGGGTGTTAGGATCATTAATCCTCCCTTATCCAATTTGGTTATATGTCTAAATCAGGAGTCATTCCTAAATCGGGAGTCCATCCAGTCTATTTTTAGTCACTAGAACCATTGTGTCCACTTGGCCTAATTGGGGCACATGTTCTTGTTACTAAAGTGTTGGGGAACACTAATTGAGGCATACTATGATTGATTTCACTTGCATGTATCAGTTTAGGAGCCTCCTAGACCAATTCCTATAGTTTAGGATCCACTGGGAGTGCTGACACTAACCTTCAGTAGTTGAGTTCAGTTAGTGACTAGTCAAGCTGAGTTTGGAGTCAGTTACATTCAGTTCTAGTCCTCTACATTTAGTTAGCGCTAGGTTTGCATGGCTGGATGCAGGAGAGGCACATTTCTCACCTACCATAGTTAGTTAGCCTCAGTCAACACTGAAGTAGATACTTGAGTTGTGTTTTAGAACTTCGTTGAACTCTAGTAATGGTTTAGACAAGGCCAGTTAACTATTGAGTCCTTCGACAGTGATTTAGACAAAGTTTTAGTTACCTACAGTCAAGTAGAGTCTAATCAATTAAAATTTCCTCATGTGGATTTGAATTGCATGTGGCTAATTAAGCCATTATACTTCATTGTAATTATAATCTAATTACTCTTTTGTTAATGAAAAGCATTCACAGCTGCAAGCCATTTTTGCACTGTTTCATTCTTCAATTGCTGAGTAAATTGTGTGATCTATCTTTTGAGTTGTGTGTTTGTCTATAGATCTATGTGCTCAATTTAATAGAGACAAGTTATTAAATGTTTTTAGGCATAGGTTTGTCTGATTCATTTTAGAAGAGAACCTTAATCATGGTTTCATCCATTAGAATATGATTTGTTCAAAAACATAAACATAGATTTTAGAGGATCCTAAACACTACTTTCTTACTAGTGTAATGTACTTAACCAACAACATTGATTAGTGAACAAATGTTCAAGAAATATATTGTGGAGGAGTACATAAGAGAGAAATATTTAGAACATGAAAAATATAACCCTTGTATTGATAATACAGAAAAGAGGAATCCATGCTCATTGGCCTCTTGGAGGGGGAAAACTCATTTGAGCAAGACTCCAATTCAATTATAAGAACACTTGACATCCAATTACATAGCCTACTAACTCATTACATAGTTGATCTCATAACTACTTATGGTCCCATCATTGATGAGCACCAACCACTTAGTGGGCCTTATATATCCATTTTACATTGGGTAACTACCCACAAACTACATAATGGGCCTTATTCAAAATAATACAGTCTTGTGCATTAATTAACTAACTTCCAATTACTCTCAAGTAGGGAGCTTATGGTAGGACCCCAACTGTTTTAAGTATTTTGTGTCAGGTGTGTGCAAAAATCCCTAAGTTAATTGGTTTTGAAAATAAGCATGTACAAGATAAAATAAAAGAGAAAATGTAGACATGCAATCATCACAATCAACCTATATTATGAAAGAAAGAAAAATAAGCTCTAAATTATGGATTTGTTTCTTTAAATGAAATTCCATCGCAATTTGTTTTTTTGGGAGGGATATGAAATGCTTTATTATACTAAACGGAAAGGCATAAAACTTACAATCAACACTTGAGAAGAGTTTTTGTAGTAAGGTGGGCTCCAAAACACCAAACCTTCCTTGGGAGAGTCATTTTCTTCTTTGTAGACTCAATCTACAACTCTCTTGGTAATGTATAAGAAAGCTCCCTTGTGGTTCACCACAAATAAATGAAAAGAGGGTGAGCAAAAAGTGAGGGATATAAGAGTCGGGAAATGGGTTTTAAATCTCTAATGGCATAAATTTTGGGTTATTGCATGAAAGTGGCTAACACTTTTTGGACAAATTTGGTGAGGAAAACCTGGTTTTTTACTCATGTGCTAGATAGAAACCCTCGAAACGCATATATTCCATGTGAATTCCGACTTGTAGTAAAAAAAAAATTTCTAGAATATTATGTTGGCTTACCAATGATATCTTTTTAAAAATATTCCAATGTCANATTCCATGGGGCATAGCTCGGGTGGTTGGGAGACTTGGTCGCTGCACTCCCAAAAGTTAAAAGAAAAATTACACAAGAATAAAGGGGAAATGGGAAATTATAATTTTTTCAAGATGGTAAATGTAAAAAAAAACATAAGTAAAAGAATAAGAAAATAATGAAATATAAAGTAGAAAAGAATAAGAATAAGGATACTTATTCTCAACATTGTAATAAACATAAAGAATTTAAATTTTTTTATTTTCCAATATCCAAATAAATGATAAGAATATAAATGCATAAGAAGAAGAATTGAAGGAGCAATAATATAATACACATAACCATAGTGAAATATACTAGTAACAAGGGAAGGTGTCCTTTGCTTTTTAGATTGAGTTTTTTGAAATTATTAAAGAGGCATCAAAGTTTAGGGAACAAAAAAAATCTTTCCAGAGTTCACCTAACATATAATTAGAACTCTCTCATTGTATAGATAAATGTGTACATAAACATAATTGATAGTTACAGCCTATTACCAATCTGTTTCCTCTAGGCACGAGTACATTAAGAATGTAACAAATGGATAAGTCTCATGAAAGAAACATGACATGCCAACTCGCTCCACTCATAAAAAAAAAGTTTTTTTGCCCCATATGTGCGACCTTGCAACCCTACTTATAACTAAATTTAATGAAGTTTAAATTTATTTTGGACCAGAGATATCAACGAAAACATTGAACTCTATGTTGAAAAGAGATGGCTTTAAACAACACTATAGATGACATTGATTATGAATATTGTGTGCAGTGACCAAGTGGAAAAACAATTGTTTGTAGCAAAATGACCATGACGTATATACAATAAACCCTTCAATGCATCCTAGCATGATAACTAAAATATTTAACCAATAGTTGTGAAACCTTGATGGTGAAGCCAGGGATTCATTTTGGGGCTTTAACAATAATTTAAGAGTTCATGAACTACATGCATTTAATTTTTTTTATGCTTATATTCAAGTAATATCATGGTGTGTTTTCATTAGAGTTCAACATCTAGCTTGTTTATGTCATCAATGGTTGGCAAGGAATTTCAACATCATTTGATTCCTATCAACAATATATCCAATGTGTATACAATTGCTTGAACCTAATCTTTCTTGCACCTAAATACAGATTCAGACAAATCCTTTTATTTATCAAGGAAGACCTCATATAAACACTGCTTTCGAGCTACTAATGGCAATTTTGGGCATAAAGCATCTCTAGTGTAGTTATTAGATAACAGAAGATGCATCTCTTTGAACTCAAAACTATCCTGTAGTTTTTATAAGATGCATATTTTCTTTTGAAAGGACATTTAATATGCATTCTTATAAGAACAAAAATGATGATGTTGATGCTTGAATTTGCATGTAGAACCAAAGATTAAGAGTTGTTGATTCATATACGAGCATAAAAAACTTGTATAATTAATTCCTAGCTATGCAAACATTTCTTAAGATGATGTTGCTTTAACAAAGGGGTTGGCATAGCATTAGAAGGGAAACTATTTTCTTGTTGGAAATACCATTTCAGAAGTATCAAATACTACAAAATTTAAAACTACGGAAGCCATTCATTGACTTCCAACTAAATATGTAGAGGAAAAATGAAGATATTGGTAGCAAAGATACTTACATGTTTTCTTTCCAATTCTACCCATTCCATAGATAAATCTATATCCAACACAATTTTCCAACAACTTTGCATTGACCAACTCTGTAAATAATAAATCTCTTAGAAATTTAAACAAAAAAATAGTCATGACATTGATCGCTTATTCTACCAATAAACCTTTCGTCATTTAACCTGGAAACCAGAAGTCCCTGGTACAAACCTCCATGGGGCCAAGGGTTTGAGAAAAAGATTGTTAAAATCTTTTTAATGTTCATTAAACTACTTCTTCATAACACAAAATAGGGTTGGAATGGAGCAGCCGTGGGGGAGGGGCGAGAATTGTGGATCATAGTTAGAGTTACAGAAATGTAGTGAAAGGTTTTAAATACTAAAAATTATTTGCTCCTTCGTATATAAATTTTAATCTTAAAAAACTACAATTATGTGATATGACTTTGAAAACACTAACTTTTATCTTAATCGTCGTGTTCTATTCCACCCATGGCTCTAGGATTTAAACATCTGGCCCAAGGATCTTATTCGTAGGTAGATCGTAGTCCTAAGAATCTAGGCCGAGTGGACACAACTCGCATAAGTTCAACTCATCAACTGAATTACATGCATCATTGCCATAATATTCCTTTTGCATTGAACCAAGGAGAGAAATGATGCATGCAATTCAGTTGATGAGCTGAACTTAGGCGAGTTGTGTCCACTCGACTTGGATTCTCAGGACTACGATCTTCCTACAATATAGTTTATTGGGTCAGATATTTAAATCCCAGTTCCTAGGGAGGAATAGAATAGGACGATTAAGATAAAAATTAGTGTTAAATTCAGAGTCATATCACATAATTGTAGTTTTTTAAAATTGAAAATTATATATGAAGGAGCAAAGTATTTTTAGTACCTTTAGAGAGATGAAAATGTGAGCATTAAAAAAAATATGACCTCATTTCTTTGGGTTATATCAATTTCCATTGTTTACTCTTCAAAATTGTTATTGTGCCACACATTTGTAGTTAATATTTCTAGTATATTATTGAATGACATTAGAATTTACATCAATAACACTTAACTAATTGTTTTGGTGTTTCCTAATGTTAAGAGTGGGGGAAAATAAATAAAAGAAAAGGTGTTATGGCGACTATGGGATCCGAAAAACAAAAAGTATGGAAACTAAACATGATAGCACATCTCATTTCGACAAGAATTGAAAATGTTCAATGACATGAATTCAAATGGGGATTCAAAATACAAGGTGTCATAGCATATTTTGGAAGAATTCATTAAATGAAACTTTACATGGTGCATATGGAAATACAATGTCAAGATCAAGCTATAAGTTCGATCAAGGTCTCTAAAACCATTGATCAAGCTTTTACATGTGTTGTTAAATACCTATATTGAATGTTTATGTGTGTTTAGAGAAAATCTCAATCGAGGTAGCATCTTAATCGAGCTTTTCAAAACTTTAACTAAAAAAAAATTTGAGTGCCAATATTCATGCGTGCACATGAATATGGACACCCAAAAATTTATATAATCAATTTTTTTAAAATCTGGTATTGTTCTTGGGAACAAGGTCTTTGAATTCAATTAAAATGAAACATAGAACTATATGATAATAAAATTTAATAAAACATAATTTTGACTAGAAGAATGATACTTGTGGGTAATAGTACATACCTTGAAGAAGAACCAAGTAAAATATTTTACTACTTCCACTTCCTCTATATTTTATGTGTAGATATTAGTCATGGAGTAATTGGAGTCATAGATGTGATCAATCACATCTATAACTCTCACATATATGACTCCAATTACTTAGCTACCCATATCTACAAATGAATATAAATGACCCTTTTCTATCCAACAAATGTAGTGAATTAAATCATGGGATTGTTTCCTATTTATAGTTATAATGAATATAAATGCTTGATCAATCTTTTTTTTTAACCCTTAATCGAGTTCTTAAACCCTCGATTGAGGGTTTAAGAAGACCTTGATTGAGGTGTTAAGACCTCTATCGAAGGTTTAAGAAAAGCTCGATAGAGGTGCATTTTTTTGTTTTTTGTTGAAATTGCCTTGCCAAAAATTGTAACCCACCTCCATGGATGCACCCTTTAAAATTTTATGATTGAAAGAGAAATGCATCCTTGTGGTTTCTTTTTATAGGAGAATGGTATAACTCCTACTTAGAAGTAGTGTTTGTGTGAAATATCATCATGTGAGAATTCATAATATTAGGAGGAATTACGAAAGACGGTTAGTAATGGCATTGATGATAAATAAGGTCTAAAGAAATCTCCCTTACCTTACAAATTACCATCCTTTAGTGAGGTGAGTGGGATACTACCCTCTCAATTTTTATTAACCTCAAAATAAAATTATAATTTATAAATCTCATAATTAGTCATATGTTTCTCTCTAATATAACCATAGGATGATGTGTTGATGTTGTTTACATTTCTCAAAAGGATAAATTCTAGGTTATAATGCATGGAAAACATTCCTACACCTCTCTAGACCTTTAAACCAACTCTACATTTTCACTATCTCAAACATATTTTATGAACCTGAAACCTCGTTTATTAAAAATATACACAATGGTTTCCTCAGCACGATATACAATGGTGGTTTGTATATTGCTTTCGGAGTGAGAAGAATACACTATTGAATGTTGATAGGAATATGTTTGACTGATTCATTTTAGAAGGGAACATTAATCATGATGTCATCCATTAGAATATTATATGTTCAAAAACATAATCATGAATTTTAAAGTATCCAAAACACTACTTTCTTACTAGTGCAATATACTTAACTAACAAAACAATGATTATTGAACAATTACTCTCTCTCTCTCTCTCTCTCTCTCTCTCTCTCTCTCTCTCTCTCTCTCTCTCTTTCTATATATATATATATATATATATATATATATATATATATATATATATACCATGGAAGAGTAAATAAGAGAGAAATATTTAGAACATGCAAAACATAACCCTTGTATTGATAATCGAGTAAAGAGGGATCCATTTTCATGGGACTCTTTGATAGGGAGTCCTCCTTTAAGCAAATCTCCAATTCAATTATATCAACACTTGACATCTAATCACATAGCCTACTAACTCTATACATAGTTTATCTCATAAATAATTGTAGTCTCATCACTGATGAGCACCAACCACATAGTGGTCATTATTTACTAAATATGACCCTTTTTACAATGAGTAACTACCCACTAGCTATGTAATGGCCTCATTCAAACAATATAGTCTTGTACATTTATTAACTAATTCCTAATTACTCTCAAGTAGGGAGGTTAGAGTAAGAACCCAACTATTTTGGGTCTTTTGTGAGAGGTGTGTGCTAAAATACCTAACTTAGTTGGTTTTTAAAATAAGCATGGAAAATATAAAATAAGAGAAAATTTAGACATACAATCATCACAATCAACCCTATATTATGAAATAAATACAAATAAGATATAAATTATGGATTTGTTTCTTTAAATGAAATTCCAACACAATTAGTTTTTGGGGGGAAATAATAAATGCTAATGGAAAGGCATAAAATTTACATTCAACAATTTAAAAGAGTTCTTATAGCAAGGTGGGTTCCAAACTCCAAACTTTCCTTGGGAGGGTCATTTTATTCTTTTTAGACTCAATCTCCAACTCTATTTGTAGTGTACAAGAAACATCCCTTGTGGTTCACCATTAACAAATGAAAAGAGTGTAAGCAACAAGTGAGGATGGTAAGAGTGGATAAAGGGGTTTCTTAACTCTCTAATGGAATAAATTTACTATTTTATGATTGAACTCACTTTTCAAGGAAAGTGCGGTTTCCTTTTTCCTTATGACAACTTTTCTTGGTTTTCCTTCTTTTGTGACTGAACTCCAAAAGGAAACTGCACCCTCGTTTGTCAATTGTTGCCTCTTTTTTATCTCACTGCTTTTTTTATAGATTTTGCAACTTACCTTTTTTCCTATCGTATTTCTTTTGTCATACAATTTCTAATTCTCCTCCTTGACAAGTTGGCTTGCCCAATTATGCCCTCCTAACATGACAATCTTATTTCCACATAATTAATTTGCACAATAATTAATAATGATAATTAATAGAGACCAAATAAATGCCTTAATAATAATTACTTAGAAAAATTTCCCTAGGATGATTAATTAATGCCAATTATTCTCCCTAGGTGTTTAGCATGGTCCACACTTTTGGTGGTCAAAATGTGGGGATATTACAATCATCCCCTCCCAAGTCTACTTGTCCTCAACCAAAACCACTTCAGAGTTGCAGATTTGACCACTATGTTTTTGCTGCACCACTCTAATCATAGTCATTTCTCCAATGAATACTTATTTCAATGAAATTGTCCACCCAGTTAAGGTAACTGAGCATAATTCCTGGAGCCCACTGCCTCCTCTACATGGATCCAAATGCTATTGATCATTTTGGAAATTTGTCATTCCCAAGAATTCCAGGGTTGCATGGTATTATCTACCCCTTTACAAACATCGGTAGCATCAAAAACATTTACCATCATAGAAAATGAAATCCATGATGTGGAGATCATACCACTGCACTGAAATTTTAAAACTCCCAATGCAAAATTGGAAACCTTTGAGACTTCCCCACCCAACATAAAGTTCTTTATGTGATAGATGCACATCACCATTGAAGCCCATAATTATGTTGCTTAAATGACATAGATGTGAGTCCCATATCCAACCTCAATGAACATATGCATTATCCAACAAACAAGGATGCACAAACTGCTCACAATAAGATGATGCATCACATTTCTCCAAGAATGTAAGCAGGAAATAAAAATAAGTGTCTCCTCATCGAACCAGAGAAAGCGTTGACACTCCAACCAATAGGTCCATGCCAACAAATCCAATGGCTCAAATCTCTACCCCTGGTTAAAGGATGCAATCATCTATCCAACTCTGTGGATTTTCTCCACAAATACCACCTTATGCATGATATTTTTCTCAACAACTTCTCTTGGCAGTTTGCTTGCTTAGATGCCATCCATTGATCATGTGTAGAAAGTTTTCTGCAAGAAGACCCCATGTGTGACATGTAATCTTTTACCAAATCCATATGTGATTGAATTTCATCAAGTGACAACATTATGTAGCTATGTGGCTGCTAGGAGGGTAGTGGTGCATTCAACAAGTAATCATGAATACCTAAGAGAGTGTCCATCTCTTCATGTTTCACCAACAAGGAAAATTCCTTCTCCCCATTTTCATTCCCACTTGAAGTGGCTGAAATAGAAATGTGGGTTGAACTGTGAATCAGATCTCTAAAATACTTATTGTCCCAACTTATGGATTCCTCTTCTTCCTCAATGGATGATCCAAATAAGGTGAGCTCATCTGACTCTTCCATGGAGAAGAGATTCTCTCCAGAAAATTGCTCCAGTTTTCTATGGAAAAGGTCAAGTGCTTGGTTCTCATCAAGCTTGTCTTCCTAGTCCTCAAGAACATGAAAAAAAAAATTCATCTCATGATCCACCATCTCATGATATTCCTCCATATGATCAAGAATGCAATCATCCTTGTGAATATGGTTGGATGGTGTGTAGGAGGGTAAGTGAGATCTTTGCAAATTCTCATGAAGTTTCTCTATATCCATCTAGGAATATTGGAGTTCACATTGAGTGCTATTCAAGGAATATTGGGTGGTCAACAATTCTTGTGTGAGCTTGAAAATATCTTCTTCATCCTTAAAGGATGCTCCATACAACAACTCTACAGGCTCAAGCAGATTGTCTCTATCAGAAAGAAACTACATAAAATTACCTTTGATACTTGTCATGGCCTTTTGAAATTCCTCCATGTCTTCCATGGAATATTTCTCCTCCAAATTCCAACAAAGTGTTTTCATTAGTGCATAGGTTCCATGGAGAGTGTGTAGTCACTCTTTTATTTTTCACTCTCTCATGTTCAATAACCCTGCAAGAAAATGAGGTTCTTGCAGATGAACCTCTTCTTCTTCCCTCTCTCTTGGATCAACCTCATGAAACTCTAGTGGTGATTTGGAAGTTGATCTTGGGACCTTTTCCTCAAGTACAATCTCTATGTCATTTACATACAAGGATGGAAATCCCTCAGTAGATGTATCAGTGAAATTTGAGCACCCATTAGTAGGTACTCTTTCAACCATATCTAGAGTGTTTCTTATCCCTCTAGATTGTTTTTCTACAACACTAATGGTAAAGTCAAGTGAATGAACACCCTGCTCTTTCTTGCATAGTCCTCACTAGTAAGGATTTTTGTTATTCCTTCCATGAACGCAACACATTTCTCTTTATTCTCATGGGGCACTTCTCCTTTATTGCAAATTCCTTGTAGTAACTTGTGCTTCTCTTCATGAATTTGTGTTCTTGCTTTCCCACTTGCAAGAATAGATGGTTCATAGCTCTCCCTAATGATGATAGTGGGAGTTGGATTCTCACTAATGGAAATCCTCTCCTCTGATATGGATGCAACTTCATCATGCTACAAGAGGGTACAAAAATATGAACTGTGTGCATCCCTTTGCATCATATTTTTCTCCTTCAATTTTTCTAGTTCACACCCGACAGGTGGGGGACTGTATTCCACTTCCTTAGGAAGTTAAATTGATGAATTCATATATGATCTATGTTCTTCTTTTGGATATGATACAAAATAATTATTTCCACCAACATATGAACCCACATCCTTAGCAGTGGTCCCAATATCACTCACAAGGAAATTAGAAGCGCATTCATCTTTACTCTCTCTTCCTATGCAACCACCTTGTAGTGACTTGCACTCCACTTCAGGGATCTCTTCCTCTACCTAATTTATATTATCCTCCAAGAAACTGAAGACTCTTTCACCTTTAGTGGTACTCATTCCACAACCTTTACAAGTTCTTTTTGAAGAAAAACCAAACAAATTCCTAAGTTTTGAACATGCATATGGCTTTGATGAATATTCACCTTTGGCTTCTTCTTCTTCTTCTCTACTCAAAGAGGTAGAACAACTTTCTTCCTCCATAGATTCCTTTCTTCTCTTGAGAGAATTCTCATCAAAATTCTGAGGCCAAAATCTATACTTGAGATAGATGTATTATTTGAAACACATGTCTGCACAAATCTTCTTACCCAAGGATAGATACTCCTTGTAGTAGCTAGCCATGTTTTCACACCATTCCATCATCTTTTCCAAGTATTTATTAATGATGGGAGAATCATATCTGATATATTATCCATATGAGTGGAAATCATCTTCATCATCTTGAAATATTGATATTCCTCCATCAACATAGAGGACTTCTTCTTCATACTGCCTGCAAATTTATTCACTGAGAGATTTCTTTCCAAGGGATGATCCAAGGAAAGAGGTATGATACAAATTTAATGTTCTAAGATCTGATACACATATCAGAACACTAACTTTTTCTGAATCTAATGTATAATTCTGATATAAAACTTGCACTTAGTCGCACAATTTTTCAACTAGGACGATAAGGATATTTTGCTGAGAAATTTATGAGCAGGGAAGAGGGAAGAGGGAAGAAACAAAGGATAATTTTAGGAAATTGATATCATGTTCCATAACACATTTTTATCAGGGAACATTTAGGTTTCAAATTCAGCTATGTTGAAAATTAATTTTAGGAAATTGATATCATATTCCATAACACATTTTTATCAGGGACCATTTAGGTTTTAGAGTCAGCTATGTTGAAACTTACTCCCATGCTTCTGGGTCACCAAATCATGAAACTAGGAAAACTCATTCAGATCCTTTCAACCAGAGGCTTTGGGAAATGTAAAGAGATGTTATCATACATTTATAAGGTATCCAATAATTTTTCAAAGAGTTATTAACAGTTCTGGAAAATTTTGGGGTTGTTTGGGACGAATTGGGAAAAAATGGCAATTTTGGCCCAGGGAGACCCTGTTGCAAACTTGGCTTCTCAAACAGGGTGAAGATCCAATGAAATATAAGTAATAATGTTTATATGGATAGAGGTTTTATTTAATAACATATATGAACTTCTGTAATTACATTCTGATGCACAAAACTCTTAGAATTAAAAAAATGGAAAGAGTAGTTAAATTTAACTAGTCAGCTAGCTAGGGTGCACGAGATTTAGTAAATTTTGTATCAGAGATAATTAATACATGATAATGAAATGTAATAGAGAATAATATGAGATTATTTTACATATTATATCATTCATAACTCCTTTCCATATCATTAATTCACCATTCATACATATAAACTGATAAAAACCCCATCTAGTGGGAAAATAAGGCTCAATCATGGAAACTGAATATAGGAGATTCTTGGAACATGAAATATTAATGTATTACATAAGTGATAATATTATATTTAAGTCTGAACATAACAGAAATAATATTGTATGACTGATCTCTCCACATATAGGATTCAAAACTAAGGGAAGGAGGCACAAATCTCTCATCAAACTGGGAATGGGAGCATAGGTGAAGATGGGATTCACTGGAGCTCGAATTCAATGGGTGGCTGAGCTGTTGTAGATGTCTTATATGAACTTAGGATTTTTATCATGATTTAACCATCATCTACAGTGAAATTAGAAAGGGAGAAGAAGAATGAGGGAGAGGAAGAGAGGACTTGGGGCACATCTCCCAATAGACTGAGGCACAACAATTAGTAACGAAGCTTAGATTCAATCAATATCACAACATACATTATCCAAAATGAGTAAAGGATCTATAATTTCCTTTAAATATATCACTTGGTGACTTGTTTAGTGTTATAATAATCAACCCATAGTTACCTACATTAGACATTAATTTAATTATTTTTGTCTTATTACCTAGATTCCTAGATTCCATTCTATGCTAGTTGCCTTCTACATGTCCTAGAAGTCAACACATGATAAAAATGAGTCATGGAGAATTTGGGAAACATATTGGAAACCAATTTATCATGTCTACTTTATTCTAGATTCTCTAAAGCGCATATCTATTTTTTCTAAAAAAGTTGCCTTGTTTTATAGTTGATTTAAGGCAAAAGGAAAAGCTAGTTTAGGTGTAATTGCCTTGTGTTTTTCCCACATCATCCTCCCTCATTTTCTCCAAATAAAAGTGTGTATGATTTTTCTTTCCATCCCTATTTATCTTTCCCACTTGAATTATCAAATTCATGAGCATCTTCATAGATTTGGAAACTGCTTTATGCACCTATGGGAGATTTGACTAGATTTGGTAAGCCTGCTTTTTGACTATTTCAAATGGAATCATTATGCATTAAAACCTCTCATGTAATTATATATTACAGCATCCTATTACTTCATAAGGTTGGATATTGTACACTTACTCAATACAGATTAGTGTTTTTCTCCAATTTCAGTCTCCTTTGGTGTGAATTTTGCATGTTTGATTAGCAATTGTGTGAGTTCTATTTTTCTATCTCTTGGGTTCAATTTACACATGGTATTAGAGCCTAAGTAGATAAATTTATATACTTCCAAATTGTTATTGCATGTTTGACATCATTGACTGGGAGTGCATTCTACTGACTGGAGGGCACAACTACTCAGCTATGGACCAATCTCAGAAGATCATCTTGACTCCATTCAATTTATTTGAGTGGAAAGCTGAGATGGATATATTTTTGAGAGTGAAAGGTCTCTACAGGGTGATTATGGAAATTAAGGCTGAGCCCCATGCAGCTGTAGAGAAAATTAAATGGCACAACATGAGGGATGAGGCCTATGGTATTTTGTGTTTGAGCATTTCAAGAGACCTCCTCTTCCATATTGATGGATTGACATCACCTAATGAAGTGTAGGAGAATATTGAAGAGATTTTTGGAAATACAGATTAGATGAGAGGACATCAAATCAAGAAAGAGTTGATCTCCTTGAGTCCCAGTATCTTCGAATCATTGCAACTCTACTTTTCCAAATTTAAGGCCCTTGTTTTGCAGTTAAAATAGTGTGGGATAGAATAGAAGGAAGAGAAACTAGTCTTGGCCATACTCTCTAAGTTTGGTCTTGACTATTTTGTATTTTTTTCAACCTTCCATGCCACCAAGTTGACAACTTGAGCTTGGAAGATGCCTAAGCTTGCAAAGTTCATGGAATCCCTCACACAGGAACAAGATAAGTTGTGTGATGATGGGAACCATCAAACCTTCCAAAGGCCAAGATTTGGTTGCTGGAGATTCAAGGGTGGATTCAAAAAGCAAGAAAAAATCTAAAAATCCATGTGATAAAAATAGAGACAAGTGAAAGTCTCAAGAGGAGCCTCAAAGATCTAAGAATAACTCCCAGAAGAAGAAGAATAAAGGAGAAATGAACAAGTGCACATACTACAGTAAGGGCTATCATCCTTAGAGATATTGTATGAAGAAGCAAATTGACATGTTGACCCAAATCCTGGAGAAGAATAACATCTCCCTTCTTGATTTCTCAAAGAAGAAGGAAGGAGGATCAAATTCAGAAGACAGAGAGAGAGTACATGCCTTGGTTGCTGGCACATTAAGCTCACCTAGCTTCATCATAGATTCTAGAGCTTCTAGAAATATGGTTTCGACAAAAGAAACATTCTACTCTCTTGACATGTTGAAAGGTACACCAATAGTTTTGGGAGATGACTCTCTCACTGACAATTTGGGAAAGGGTAGGATTGATCTTGACCATGGTAGGTTCAATAATGTGTTGTATGTTCCAGGTCTTGCCTCTAATATCTTGTTAGTGTATTAGATGACTCATATTGGTTCTCCAAATAAGGTCATATTCTCCCCTGATGATGTTGAAATCACTGAGATTTTGAATGGTAAAGTCATAGCAAAAGGTGTTGTTGATCACACTTATAAGGTATACAAGTTTTCGCATTTTCTACCCTACTCAAACCCTTCTTCTCTTCTGATTCATGCTAATGAAGCAAGCAATATTTGGCATGGAATATTTGTCAATATTAACTAAAAGTATCTTTCTGATTTGAGTTAAAAATAAATGGTCATAGGGTTACCAAAGATCAAGTTTTCTAAAGGAGTCTGTTAAGGTTGTATCCTAGGAAAACACCCAGAGCACAGGTATGAGAAAGCTAGTCATGAGAGAACCTCTGCACCTCTTGATTTGATCCATAGTGACATTTCCTGTCCATTCACTCATATGTCCATGATTCAAGACAAATATGCACTCACCTTCATAGATGACTTTTTCAGGTATTGTTGGGTTCACTTCCTAAAGCATAAGTCTGAAGTTTTTGACCTCTTCAAAGCCTTTAGAGCCTTGGTTGAAAATCAGTCTGGGAGGAAACTCAATATTTTCAGATATGAAAATGGTGGTGAGTATGTCAATTCTGAGATCATTCAATATTGCAAAAATGCAACATTCGATCCCTTACACACCACAACAAAATGGTGTTGCTGAGAGAAAGAACAGATCACTGAAGGAGATGGCAACCTACATGATGGAGGCTAAGACTTTGCCACCGAAGTTTTGGGATGAGGATATAAAATGTGCATCCTACATCTAGAATAGGGTGCCTCATAAGCATATTTATGGTATGACTCCTCTTGAAGCTTGGAGTGGGCACAAGCCTGACGTGACCCATTTCAGGATTTTTGGCTCAAAGGATTGGGCTAGAATTCCAATTGAAAAGAGGAAGGATTTGCAACCCCAAAGCCAAGAGTGCCTATTTGTTGGGAATTTTGAATATTAAAAAGGGTACAAGCTGATCAAATTGAGCAATAACAAATCTTTCATTTAAAGAAGTGTTCAGTTCCAAGAAGAGCCTTTAGCAACATTTGAAGTTGGAGAGTCCTCTTCATCACCAGAACCATTGATTGTAAGTGAAGAGACTAATGAGTTTGTTGATTCTGATATGCCTGATAATGATGATTTGATTGCATATCCTAATAGTCATACAATACGAAAATGGGAATAAAATACCATTCATGCAGCAGGGGAACTAGCTGGAAATCCTAATGACACTAGGAGGACTAGATCTCAGTTTGAGAGTGCCCTTTGTGTGAAAGATCCTCAATTTTATGAGAAGTGCTATCTGATGGTTGAATCAGATACACAGACACATGAATATGCATCACATGATCCAATATTTCAAATATCCATGAAAGAAGAATTCAGCTCGCTCTAGAAGAACAACACTTGGGAACTAGTTGATCTTCCCCCAGGGAGGAAGCTAGTTCAATGTAAGTGGGTTTTCAAGAACAAGTTTTCTGCTGATGGTTCATATTTGAAATATAAGGAAATATTGGTATCCAAGGGCTACTCACAAGTACATGGTATTGAATGCAATGAAACCTTTGCACCAGTGGCAAAGATGGACTCCATAAGGCTAGCTCTAGCCATTGCAGCTTCAAAGCAGTGGGAAGTACATCACATGGATGTGAAGTGTGCTTTTCTAAATGGAGTTCTCATTGAATATATTTACATGTAGAAACATTAAGGGTTTATTTCTAATCCATATTTAGTGTGCAGGTTAAATAAATCATTGTATGGGCTCAAGCATTCCCTTAGGGCTTGGTATGCCAGGATTGATGGCTTTCTGCTGACATTGACTTTTGTTTGATGCAAGTCTGATACTAATGTCTATTTGAAGCTCATTCATGGTTATTTGATGATTATT
Source organism: Pseudotsuga menziesii (assembly GCA_001517045.1). Lineage (NCBI taxonomy): Eukaryota > Viridiplantae > Streptophyta > Pinopsida > Pinales > Pinaceae > Pseudotsuga > Pseudotsuga menziesii. The sequence continues at coordinate 17,130 of LPNX010274970.1, read as the reverse complement.
TTCTTGTATGTGGATGACCTACTGATTACAGGAAGTTCAAAGAAATAGATTTCCTCCTTGAAGGATGCAATGAACCATGCATTTTCTATGATAGATTTAGGATTGTTGAGCCAATTCTTTGGTCTTGAAATTGATTATTCCCAACATGGAATAAAATTACATCAGTCCAAGTATGCTTCATATTTTCTCATCAAGTTCAACATGAAATATTTCAAGCCAAGCAAGGCTCCCTTCCTTTCAAGAGTTAAGCTTGAAGAAGCAGGTTCTTCTCCTATGGTAAATAATACATTGTATAGGCAGTTTATTGGGTGTTTTCTTTATCTTACACACAATTGACCTGATTTATCTTATGAAGTTAGTGTGGCTTCAAGATACATGGAACAGCCTCATGATATCCATTGGAGAGTATCCAAGAGGATCCTAAACTTTGTTCAAGGAACAAGAACTCATGGGATCTTCTACAAAGAAAAGTCTGATCTTGATTTGATTGGATTTCCTGATAGTGATTGGGCATGTGACAACACAGATCGAAAGTCTACATCAGGATATGTGTTCATGCTTGTAGAAGGACCAATCAGTTGGTCAAGAAAGAAGCAGACTGCCATATCACTCTCATCTACAAAAGCAGAGTGTAGAGGATTTGTAAATGCAGCAACTCAATGTTTGTGGTTGAAGAGAATACTCGGAGAATGTGGCTTCGAATCAGAGTTTTCAACTATTATCTACTGTGATAATCATATCACCATTCAAATATGCAATGATCCAGTTCATAAATAACAAACCAAGCAAATGGATATCCATATGCACTACATCATACAACTTGTGCATGATGGTACCATTGTTCTACTCTTGTGTGCATCTTTAGAACAAGTAGCAGACACCTTCACCAAAGTTGCTTTTGAGAAGACCTTGAGAAATATCAAATCACTGCTGGGGATTTCTGATCATGTTGTGAAGCATTATTGATGACAATATTTCCAAATTTTGTTTTTACTGTCCATGTTTAAGGGAGAATTTTCCCACTAGGTTTTTTCCTCTTTCCTTGGTTGTATGGATAAGCAGTATGTAAAGGGTGACTAAGCCTTGTTTCCAGGCCCTATATTTTTCGGATATTTAATCATATATTCAGGATTAAGGGGGGGGGGGGTGTTATAATAATAAACCCATAGTTACCTACATTAGACATTAATTTAATTATTTTTGTCTTATTACCTAGATTCCTAGATTGCATTCTATGCTAGTTGCCTTATACATGTCCTAGAAGTCAACACATGCTAAAACTGAGTTATGGAGTGCTTGGGAAACATCCTGTAAACCAATTTTAGCATGTCTTATTTATTCTAGATTCTCTAAAGTGCATATCTGCTTTTTCTGAAAAGCTGCCTTGGTTTATAGCTGATTTAAGGCAAAAGGAAAAGCTAGTCTAGGTGTAACTGTTTTGTTTTTTTCCCACATCAACCTCCCTCCTTTTCTCCAAATAAAAGCATGTATGATTTGTATTTCCATCCCTATTTATATTTCCCACCTGACTTACCAAATTTGTGATCATCTTCATAGATTTGGAAACTGCTTTATGCACCTATGGGGGATTTGACTAGATTTGGTAAGCCTGATTTTTGACTATTTTGAATGGCATCCTTATGCATTTGAAACTCTCATGTAATTATATATTACAACATCCTATCACTTCACAAGTTTGGATATTGTACACTTACTCAATACAGATTAGTGTTTTGCTCCAAGTTCAGTGTCCTTTGGTGTGAATTTTGCATGTTTGATTAGCAATTTTGTGAGTGTTATTATTATATCTCTTGGGTTCAATTTCCACATTCATAAGGTATAGGTAATCGGTGACCTATGATAGAAATTCATCCACTTAGAAACCCTAACTCTAACCATGAATGCACCCTCCTTGAGAATTTTAGCAATTTTGAGTCCTCAAATATGTTTCCATTCTTGTATCCTTCATCCCATATGGAAACTGCACGTTCATTGCCCCAGAGTTGAAATTTTCCTTATGAAATTTTTTCTTGTATTTCCTGCTTTTGTGACTAAACTCCAAAAGGAAACTGCACCCTCACCCTCCTTTGTCAATTGTTGCCTCTTTTGTATCTGACTTATTTTAATAGCTTTTGGAACTTTCCCTTTTCCCTGTCTGATTGCTTTTATCATACAATTTCTAATTCTTATCCTTGGTAAGTTTTCTTTCCCAATTGCACCTAGACAACATGGAAAACTTATTTCCACATAATTAATTTGCACAATAATTAATAGAAACCAAGTACATGCCTTAATAATAATTACTTAGCAAAATTTCCCCATGTTAATTAATTAATACCACTTAGTCCCCCTAGGTGTTTAGCATGGTTGACACTTTTGGTGGTAAAAATGTGGGAACATGACACATATATTGGTATGAGGGAAAAAAATGTAGATTAATATTTCTAGGAGAATCCCCATTCCTTCTCACCTACTTAATTACCCAGATCAAATAATTATATGTATCAATTCATTAAAGAGTATGAAGAACTCTATAGTGGACCCATCTAGTCCTTTGCTATGGTATTTCCACAAAGATGTCATTACCTCCATAAATTCATCCTATTTGACCTCTTTTAAAATTTCCTCATCCTTGCCATTGGAAACAAACCTGGGATATTTTCTAATGAGGTCCCTAATATCCTCTAAGGGGCAGTGCGTAGGCACTTAGTAAATATTGTCGAAATGGGAGTTGTTAAGGATGGAAAGTCCATTAAAATATACACCTTCATCGCCTTCATCATCCTATAAGGACAAAATCATGTTCTTGGATTTATTGTAAATGGAAAATTTATGAAAAAGCCTTGTATTCTCATCACCACAAGCTTTCCAAATTGGTCGAATTTTCATCTACCATTCATATTCTTCTTCCATTAATAAATTTTTCTTCTAGTTTTCAAGAGATTTGAAGACCATCAAACTGACATTATCAAGAATAAATCCCACAGAGTTATCAATAATGCTTTCAATATTATTATGTACTTCCTTCAAATACTCTTCCCTTTTACAAATATTCTCAACATCCCACTTCCCTACTACCAAATCCTTCACAAACATCAAGGTTGAGCCAAACTGTTAATATGTCGATTGCTCCAAACAATGATCAAAGTGTTTCCAATTTATTCACATGATCTCACTGAAACCTTCCTAATTCAATAAATCCAGGTTGAATTTGAAATGTGCTTTAGGCTTGTTTTCATCATCACCAATATCCAAAAACAAAGGAACATGACCATAAAATTTGGCCCACCCAATCCATTATCGATACTAGTTAAATTGTAAGCGAAGATCCTCATTCCATATCAACCTATTAATTATTTTCAAAATGGCCTCATTCCCAACCAAGTTGTTGACCCATGTAGGTTCTATGACCATTTGTGAAATATCAACAGGTTTTGACTTTTCCATAGATGCAAAAAAGTAATCATGTAATGGATCAGAGTGAGCACCAAAGACCTTACCATTAGAAGGTCCATAAATATTTAAAATGGAGAACACCTTCCTAGGATTTTTCACTCTATTTTTGTCAACAAACAAAACCTTATTGGAAAATAATTAATAAGTTATATTCTATCCTTCCATCTGGTGAGACCCCCCCGAATTCCTGGTAGACTTCAAATCCATAAATTCCCACCTCGACAACAAGGATCTCAAAGCCAATATGACTACAGATTCCCTTCCCATGGTCTCTTGTGCAATGATACTATCAAGATTATTAATCCTAATTAATATCTATAGATCCATTTTATTATCACAGATCCCCATCCCTCTTTCATTAACTGGGAGAATAATCATTTTGTAATAGGCAGAGATATTTTCAGCACTCTAAGGACCCTTATAATCAAATATTCCTATCTTTATGAATATTTTTGGATGCATTTTCCTCCACATGATGTAACTTGGATTTTTCCCCAGCACCAATAAAGGTAATACTTCTACCTAGGTCCAAATCCAATATCATTGAGTCTGATAAGGGATTAAATCCTTGAGGTTTTCGAGGACATAAGTCATAATTACCTCCCCCCATTATAGAGATAGAGGATATGGAATTTGATAATAATTATTTAATTGTAGGAATTGTTGGCGGTCAGCAAAAACCCGTTCATTTCTCATTAAGATGAGGGGAGATCAGCTCTCTTTTATAATTTACCTATTTAAAATTATAAAAGAGTGAGATTCTGAAGGCACTCTCGATTGTAGAAGAGTAAAATGACATATTAGAAGTTGATGAAAACATTTTCATAAACTTGGTAATTAGCAGCTGTCAGTTTCATAATTCAGTTTCATAAATTTTTATATAATCAATTTTATTATTAAGTTAAATTTATCTGATTATATATGATTTAAGAAACTTAAAGGGATAGTATGCTAAATGGGAATCGACGAAACACATTTTGAATTTGTTTGAAGCTAGAAATGGATGATATATTATAAGTTCTAAACTCCTAGAACTAAAAGTGATTTATTAAATTAAAACTCTTATTAAACCTAACGTTCACATTTCATATGTAATATCTTACCATGACTTTGTAAAAATTGTATATATATAGTTAGTAAATAAATGAGTATCATTTGGAAATCTTCATATGTTATAGTTCTATAGCTTAGTATCCTATCAAATTCGATTTAGGATATTAATGGATGGGATTTTGTGAAGTTTTAAAACTAGATTTATGAAATTTTATGTATATACATGGCATAAATGTTAAATCGGATCATTAGTTAGTTATCATGCAAAACATTAGGGTGTATGGTTTTGATACTATATTGCCTTGTCAATAAACGCTACCACCTTTCACGAATAAACTGGAGGAGACCATTAATTGACAGTGTTTACGAGGATACATCACCCATATGTCAAATAAATAACACATGTTACTTGGATCGCTATGTTGGCATGGAGATTTGGCTAACACCTTGTGATTAACTGATTGATGAATCGTATCAACAGGAATTAATGTTGATAACCATTCCATTTCGTAACGATGTACGAGTTCATCATGACCACTGTGTGTAATCAATGTCTCGATTTATGATCCATCAATCAAGCGATCCTTGATATGTTGAATTAGTTTAGTTTTACTGTTAGTCGTGGCTAGACATGCATTTATCATAGAAAGACGCTGGTTGTAGTATTCATCATCGCTAAGTTTAGCTAAAATGGCCAAATTTAGAGCCCTCATATTTGTCAGATGTGAAGCATGTGAAGATTTGATATTTTGCATCATGTCATGCACCTGGATACCTATCCCTTCCCTCTTCACAACTCCATTCATTCCATTTTGTAACCAGGATAGTGGTGAAGAAGCCATGGCTCCGGTGAGTCGTTTTGAAATATCAGGGTCAAAGCTTATAGAAGTAGAAGAGAGGGTTTCCCTACAATTTGAAAAGGTTGGATGGGGGTAGTTCTTTAGGTGTTTTGATGGCCATAACACAGAGGTGACCAAACTGTTTTCTTTGAGTTTGAAGGAAAACATAGCACAGATTGGGAATTTTAAGTTTATCATTGACGAAGACAAAATCGCAGAGGCTACAAAGCTCCTGAAAATTGGAGAGCGATGGTTCAAGGGTGGCAAGGTGAATAAAAATAAGCGTCTATCCTTACTGTTACCATTGCCAGCTAGTGCAAAACTGAAGATAGGGGTTTCTATCAGGTTCTTGAAGCCAGAATGGCGAGTCTTCTATGAGATTTTGGTCATGTATGTGTCATGTGATGGACATTTTTCTCACCTGCACTATTACCACCTACGACTCCTATTAGCATTAAAAGGATGTAAGCTTAATCTACCATTTTATTTATGGCAAAGTCTAAAAAAAATATCTCGTTCAGTTCAAAGTTTTGATAACCCTGATACAAGTCTATCTCACCATGGTTTAGTCAAAATCATAATATAGCAGCAACTGTCTTTGAATGGTAAATCGTGGGATGAAATTTTAGCTGAATGTTAATTGGGGCCGAATCAATACTGGCCAAACCCTTCCCCAAAGACTCTTAGGAAATGAAAGGCTACTGTAAATCCCGAGGATAGTAATGTTCCTGAGACTGAATCAGAGGATAAAGGACTTGAGGAAGCCAATCCACCCATAAATGCTGGTATCAGTAGTGATGGTGTTGAGAACGTAGTTCCCTGTTACTCTGAAGCAGCTTTGAACCTATTCCCATCTGATAAATGTTGTAGTACTCCTGCAAAAATAGAGGACAGGTTAACCGAATTTTTTTTATTAACACTGTTGATTGTAAAAATCTCTCCGAGCCAAATAATCTTCGTAAACATGGCAAGGAGTCTATGCATAAACTAGATCAACTAGCACAGGTATGCTGCGATAGAGGAGGGTTTGAATCAGAAAATATTGTGTTTGTTCATTCAAGGAGAGTTACTAGAAGCATGAATAATGTACCTACAATTTCTATTCCTATCACTAATCAATAGGGTACTCAGCCTTCCATTGTCCATGTTGAGGATGACGTTCCATCGTTGAATCCTGACACTACTCATATAAATGAACCCACTCCTATAAAGGATAATAGTGCAAAATCAGTTAAAAACATTAGAGAGTCGGGTAAGGCAGAAGTTTCTCCATCATATATGGATGCCTGTAGTCCGGATCCTGAACCCTCTTTTATTAGTCTTCAATCATCTGGTCAAAACATAGATAATCCTAATCCTCCTCAGGCAGCCGATTCGTGTCACGAAAACAAAGAGGAATGTCTTCAATAAGTTCTAGATAGGGTATATGAGACCAAGATTATAGAATTGAAAGATGAAATTAAATAGTGTCAATCTAATGCAGCTTTGATAGAAGAGGAAAATAAGACTTTCAGGGAGGAGTTGTTGAATTGGATTAGCAGGTGGAAAGAAATGAATATAAAAAAGAACCAATATAAAAAGGCGAAAAAGTCAATGATAGGTACAAATCAACATCTCCTTAAACAAGTAGAAAAACAAAAGTTAATGATTATCAAGATTAAAGCCAAGCTAGCCAAAGCCAGAAGGGTGGTTGATTTGCAAAGTAGAGCTTAATGACTATTTCCATTTTCGGTTACATAATTTGCCTCTCTATCAATAGGTAAAACAGCTTTGTTGTGCATGCTTGTAAAATCGCATATTTTACAGGCACACATATATGAATTATAGTTTCTTTTGTTATTTCTGTTTCAATTGGGTTTGAATAAGATGCCTTTGTTTGTCTAAAAATAGGTGGATATGTCATCGCTCTTCTCCACAGTTTCAGGACGTTTCTAATATGTTGGATTTTAGTTTGAAGACATGGCTGTTCATTGAAGATTGGAATTTCAACAACAGCCACGAATTTTCCAGTTCCTTTAAACCAGCAAATGTTCAGGCTAGTCGTTTTTCTTATTATCTTCTAGTGACAGGTGTCTAATGAAAAGAGATTCGATTCTCTTTGATAGTTATAAGAATCCTATAATATTGCATGTAGCATTGATATGAAAACTGAATAGAAAGACTGATAGTATTATATAAGTTAGGAATTTTTGTGAAATGGGGGGATGGAGTGACTAAAGAGAAACATACTTGAGATATATTTTGATGCTGGTTTTATTTCCTTACTGAAGTTGGATCTTTGGATATGGGATGTAACTTGAATTCTCCAAGCTGATATCATGACTAGTATTGTTTTGGATACACTCTATATTTCAGTATATGATCTTCTATTTTAATATTAATACAATATACTTTGTTATGCTTGTGTTTATTTATAATTTTCACTTTGTCAGCCCAATATTATATTTGAATTAATATGTCATTGTGACTGAATTTATTAGCGTGTTTACTGTAAATTCAAGATATTAGGATATACATTTATGTCTATTAAATATCATTTGTATTTTTGCAGTGATTTCATATTAGACATTATCTTTTATTCAAACATCTATGTTGGTTATTAGTTATTAATTAATGAGACACTTCAGAAAATTGAAATAATTGTTTATTTTCAGTTTCTCTGTTAAGTTATTTTATAGTAGAATGATTTAGTGTGTATGGCTTAAATATTTCTATTTAGATCGTACACTTTATCTTTCTGTTCATCTTATATTAATTAATAATTAATATAGTATTTAAAATCGCTCTCAGCTGAGATAGGATAGATGGGATAGTCAGATAGTTTAGTTATTTATTATTCTAGTATTGTTACATTTGTAGCTAGGGTTTTCACCCTAGCTTGTGCTGATGAGCACCTACTAAGGAATCTGGAATCCTTAGTAGCAGTTCAATGATGTAAACAAAGATAAACTGAAACAAAGACTAAGCTAAAGCAGTAAAAAGTAAATAACATGAAGCAAAAACAGTAAAGAAATGTATAATGGTGATTTTTATTGATGTTACCTCCAATGAGGAGGTTGGTGGAGTCCGTTGCGCTGGTCCGATGTCGGTGGCTTCGAGCTCCAAGGTGCTTCTTCTCCTTTTCCGGTGGTGGAAATGGGCCAAAAAGAGTTCTCAATGGTGAAAGTAGCTTGATGGTAAGCTAGGGTTTCGAGAATAATTTTGGCAGAGGCAGGATGCTTATGATTGTGGATGTGAAATGAGGGGTCTCCACCACTTATTTATAGTTTTTTAGTGGTGGAATGCTAGCCCATGGTTTTTGGAAACCATGTGGTTTAGGGCAGCTTGTTTAGGGTTTTTTCCTCCTTTTCCTCATTATTTTATATTTTTTCTTCCCTTTTGGGGATTTTTGCTATTTTTAGAAGAATTTTGGACATTTTTTGAGGAAAAAGGGGTTTTTTGGCCTTTTGGAGGCATTTTAGGCCTTTTGGAGGCTTTTTAGATGGTTTTATGGCCTTTTAGAGGCATTTTAGGCCTTTTGGAGGCTTTTTAGTGGGATTTTCAGGGAAATATGGTAGGCAAATGGACAAATGAGCCATGTAGTGGGGTAGATGAGGTAGTTAACCATTTTTGGGTGTTAACAGATTGCCCCCTGATGTGCGAGGGCAGGAGCTCATCATATGGCCGATGGACATCATGAGTCATATTTGGTTTGTGTTGGAGTGTGGAGAAGAGAGGGAAACAACTGAAATCCAGGACACCGATCTCGAACCACCTGCAAGGACTGAAAAGTACATAACCTCAATAATGGATGAGGGATCATCTAATAATATGGACGAGGCAGGCATTCCCATGCTCGTATCAGAATATAACATAGCAATATAAATGGTCCTCAAATATTGGATGAGGAAAAAATCTCAATATATGGACGAGGCGGGCATTCCCATGCTCGTATCAAGATACATAAAAATAACTGTGTGAGGCCCCAAAATGAAGGACCTGTAGTAGATAGGCACTATGCATATCATGAGGGTCCGGAAGGGACACAAATCTGGATCATACTGCTGAGCTAATCATGTCTGAGCTGACAAACTGATACACTGGAATGGCAGCAGTGCTACTGAATGTGGTTCTGAAGGAACTGATACGCTGCTGGATCAGAGTGAGAAGTGTCACACTCGTAATGGTACACTGATCTGGGACTGGACTGGGTACTCAAAGAAGCATAGAACTGGATGGCTTCCGAATACAATCGCCAACGCAGCCCGGACATCCACGGGAACATATAACTGGTTGTTCCAAAGTGACTCACCAATGTGCTAGAGTCGGGGGAAATCCGGGGTCTTCGACACAGAATGGAAAGGATATATATCCTGCGTGATTCTCAACGATGCGAATAAGGTACTGAAGTCGAGCATGTGAGAAACAACCATTCGGAGAGGCAATGATGACTCCTTTCAAAATGGTCCGGAGGCACTCACCACAGATGGTGATGGGTCCAAGGTGCAAGAACCTCTAGGTCTATCCTCTGGAATAGAGGAGTTGTCGTCGACAGAGGGAGACCTGCAACTATTAAGGCAATGATGTTTCCTTGACAGGAGCGCGAGGTGCAAAACCGAACTGTGATAAGAGTGATAAACTGGTGGGACTAACTGGGCAAGTAGAGTGGGTGGACTCAAACTTCCTTTGTTCAGAATATGATGGCGGGGATGATCGGGCAGCACATGAAACTGATTGGTGGTAAAGGGATCATAGCTGTAAGGGATCTGGGTAGTTTACTGGGCTGAGGGAGACTCAAGCTGTGGTAACATGGTAGTAGACTACAGAATACTCTGAACAAAGGCGACCTGATTGGAGGTGCTGCCGAGAGGATTGATCGTAGCGCTGAGAGGCGCGGGGGGACTTCTTCATGGGTTATGGAACTAGAAGAAGTGTGGATATAAAATGGTACTGTCATGTGGATTTTACGAGCCCATGACAGTTCATGCTCGTGGTTGCTTTCATATTTACGGATTCTGAAAGCAAATAAGAAGGCTCTGAATTAATGAAATGGTACTGTCATGTGGATTTTGCGAGCCCATGATAGTTCATGCTCGTGGTTTCTTTCAATTTTAAGGAGTCTGAAAGCAAATAAGAAGACTCTGATGGAATGAAATGGCACTGTCATGTGGATTTTGTGAGCCCATGACAGTTCGTTCTCATGGTTGCTTTCATATTTAAGGAGTCTGAAAGCAAATAAGAAGACTCTGTTTTGAATGAAGTGGTACTGTCATGTGGATTTTGCGAGCCCATGACAGTTCATGCTCGTGGTTGCTTTCAATTTTAAGGAGTCTGAAAGCAAATAAGAAGACTCTGTATTTGGAATGGTCAGGCAAGGAGGAAGTGTTCAATTAGGGAACATTGATGATGATCAGAACTGATGGCGTGGGGGAACACTGGTGGGCCTCCTTGCAGGGTGGTTGAATGGTGGCACAAGAACGAAACCTTTGCAGTATGACAGGAGTGAATGGCTCATGTAAAAAGTGTGGAATAATCAGACGGCAGCCGATGGGGCATGCTAATCGAGACGACGATTGATGTCTAAAAAATAGGCAAAAAATGATGGAGTCAAAAAGATGCAATGAGGTGACCATTAGGATGATCTAGTCGTGCTGGTTCCAATGGTGGAAACGGTGCGGAAAACGGATTCCGGATGGGTCCAGAATGGCCAAAACAAGAACAAAGTCAACCGATTATAAATAGTAAGTGGGCCCCATATGACACGTCATTTGCACTATTCGAGATTGATTTGCGATCATAGTGAACTAGAGCTTACGGTTGATTTCTGGACGATCTGACCGGCGGATTCGAGATTCAGGAGAGCCAAGTATTCTGTTAAACCGACACCTGTTGTGATTTTTTGGGTTGGGGGGTTGGTGAGGCCCATGGGGGGCTGTTGTACGGTCTATAGGTGTGGACCGCGGGTTCAGCGGTCGAAATCACGGTCTACGACCGCGGGTTTGACTTGGACAGCCGCGGTCAGAGGTCGCGACTGTTGGGCTGGACAGCTGCGGTCTGGACCGCGACTGCAGGGCTAAACAGCTGCGGTCTGGACTGCGACTATAGGGTTGGACAGCGCGGTCTGGATCGCGACTGTCGGGCTGGACAGCCGCGGTCTGGGCCGCGACTGTCGAGCTAGACAGCCGCGGTCTGGGCCGCGACTGTCGGGCTGGACAGCCGCGGTCTGGGCCACGACTGTCGGGCTGGACAGCCGCGGTCTGGGCCGCGACTGTCGGGCTGGACAGCCGCGGTCTGGACCGCGACTGTCGGGTTTGACAGCCTCGGTTTGGACCACGGCTATTCGGGGTTATGGATGGGTGGGGCCGGTCTGTTATTTGGTTATGAGCCTAATGAGACTTCTTTGTTTGATTTGCAGGATGCCACGGGTGATATGGCGTGAGAGAGAGATGCCAGAGGATCTCGTGACTGCGATTAGAGAGGACCGTCGGGTGCGGTCTATGTTGGCGCTCTTCGGACTTCTAAATTTCGTGGAGATTCCGATGATACGGTCAGCAGGTTTACTGCTGAACCATTTGATTGATTTCTGGGAGCCCGAGACACAGGCGTTTCGGGTACAGGGAGAGAGGGTGGATCTCACCTTGGTCGATGTTTACTTCTTGACGGGGTTACCCTGCCTGGGGCGGGTAACGGATACACAGTCGCGGGTCTCGGCGGATCTGGACATAGATGACTTGGCAGCGCGCTTTTGCAGGGCAGACATGAGGGTGCATAGGAATGCAATCCGGATTCAGGATTTGCGGGAGGCAGCTGTACAGGCGATGGCCGCTTGTGTTGTACGGATCTTGGGATCTCAGGCACTTGAGAAGGTGTCTGGGGGGCAGATGCAGATTGTTGAGCGAGTGCTGGCTGGGACATACTATGCTTGGGGCCAGATGTTCCTGACCTGCGTGCAGCGACAGCTGACCGCAGCGAAGGAAGCTGGCAAGGGATTCTGCTTTGGTTCGTTTCTAGTGGCCTTCTTCATGGAGAGGGTTCCTACTCTGCGGCCGCGGGTGCCGGTCAGAGAGGGAGGCCCGAGGGAGCCCCGGATGATCCAATGGGGAGAGATGATGCGTCACCGGGGCGGCGGGGACGTGGGGCGGTATTTCACTCAGGAGCTATATATGCAGTGGCTGCAGTTACCGCTGGCGTTGGAGGACTATCCCTACAGAGGCATGGACTACACAGGGGATTCGGATGCGCCATGGCCACCTGGGCAGGCATGGGGTCTAGACGGTATGTATGATGTTAATTGTTGGGTCCAGTTTTTTATGTTATATATGATATAGATGGTGACTGACAACTCGGTGTTTGCAGATGTGGGTCCGAGGCCGCCGCGAGATCATGTGCCCCATAGAGGGGTTGTGGCGGTGCCGGCTGTGCTCGGGCGAGGTCCTGTGCATCGGCGAGACTCGGATGGGGCGCTAGAGTCTGTACGGGCGTTGTTGGAGCGGCTGTTGGCGGGAGTGAGCGAGGTGGGGTGGGAGGACCTTCCTCGAGATACGATTCGGGATTGTAGGCAGGCGCCTCGGGACTTCAGAGGGATAGCGTTCCGGGTGGCTCTCCTGGCAGAGAGGGCACGAGCACGGGTACCGAGGCTTAGGCGAGCTGAGGACTCGTCAGAGGAGGAGCAGGAGGAGGAGTCAGAGGCGGCTAACACGGAGAGTGATCCGGGGTATGATTCCCACTAGGGAGAGCAGGGGGCTCTCCCTGATTTTTTGTAGCTGCGGCTTGTATTTTATGAGTGTTGAGGGATGGACATACATATTTTTTGTATAGCTGAGTACTGGGGTACTCAGAACATGTATAGTTTTGAACATGTATTGTTTGACTTGTATATATATATATGCACGTGGATGCACATTTTTTGGTGATGTTGTCTCATTTGTACGCACGTGGATGCGCTTTATGATATGTTTGATACTGCACGTGGATGCAAGTAGTCTAGGCTGTTGGGCACGTGGATGCCCCTTTGTTGATATGATATGATGTATGTATGACTAGGCACATGGATGCCCCTATTTATGCAAATGTCATTTTTATGGTTTTATGTTTTATGTACGCAAATGTTGATGCAATGCAGTGTTTTTGGTTTTTTGTATATTTGGATGATATGCTGTGGGGTAATGATGCATGATGGAGGTGTTACATAGTGTGATTGATATGCCAGTCTAGGATATTGTTCGCCATTTGGTCTGTGACATTATTGTAAGCTCTTGGGACATGTGTGAATGTGATGGATTCAAACTGTCGGCTAATTTTCGAAATAGGCAGGGATCACGCACCTGGTAGCAGTTGTTGAGCTGGAAGACAAGAAGCTGGGAGTCCAAGAACACATGAAGGTGACGTATGCCCATCTGGAGGGCAGCAGTTAGGATACTGGTCACAGCATCATACTCCGCTTGGTTATTGGTGGCAGCGTCGATACATATTCCGTCGAGGTGGATGCGTTCGTTGGAAGGGGAGTATAAGACCCACGCTGCAGAAGCTAGGTTGGGAGACCAGCGGCTGGCACCATCAGCGAAGCCGATGTAACAAGGTGGAAGAGGATCCATCTGTGGGCATGCAAAAATGCGATAAATGTGAGATTGTGGTAAAAAACGGTGAAAAACAAAAAGAGAGCAAACTGTGTAAATGCGGACCAATGAAGGTCACGGTTTCGGTTATGGGTAGAAACGTTTAAGATACAACCCATTCTGGGGGTTGGAGAAGGGTCGTCCTTCAGAGTCTGCTAAAATGTATGCCCCCTTGCCGAGGCAAGTTTGCACAATGTAAGGGCCTTGCCACATGGACTCGAATTTTCCTTTACCTGTTTTGTCGTTGGCTTGGTCATAGGCGAGGACGAGGTCCCCTTCGTGGAAAGTTCGAGGGTGAACATGTTTGTCGTAATGGGCTTTGGAGCGTGTTTTGGCAGCTTCTATATTCTGGAGAGTGGCACAACGATCTTCATCGGCTTGTTCGAGGGATAGCAGACGTTGCTCAAGGGGGGAGGTATCGGGGAGAAGCTCGACAGTGATGTGTAAGGCAGGTATCTGACACTCAATGGGGAGGACAGACTCGACA
>LPNX010274959.1:15340-25618 GCA_001517045.1 Pseudotsuga menziesii | reverse complement strand
CAATTTGTACAAGCCTCCTTATTGTTCTCCAATCACTACCGCATCATCGATAGTCTTTCCTTTTGGTCACATGATGACTTGACCATCTATGAATGCAACCCACATTATCAATGCTGAAATGGAGAGAAGGTTCTTCTTGAGTCCTGGAACAAACAATAATTCTTTCATTGTTAGAGACTTACCAGAGTCTAGCTTGTATGAAGATTCCCCACTACCTTTTATTGGATATTGGTAGTCATCTCCCAGTTTCACCTTGTGTTGTGATTCATGTCTGACAGTCTTACAAAGGATTCCTTGAATCCCATCATATGTTTGGAAGCCCCACTGTCTATAAGCCAATCATCATTTCCATGAGTAATGTTACCTATGAGAGCTGATATCAGAACATATTCATCCTCGCTTGAAGAATCTTCACTTTCATATATGGATCTCTTTCTGGATGGTTCATCATCCTCTGCAGCATGAGCATGATGTCTTCTTGGCCTCGTCTCCCTCTGAAACTGGAACCTCTATACTCATGTAGGTGTCCAATCCAGTTTCTTTAGAGTGATCAAATACTTCTATGCTTGGAATTTGTCAACTTCACCAAGCTTATCATCAAGATATTGTGATAGATCATATTGAAATGAGAACCTCAAATGGAAATAGCAAAGGATTAGATCCTACCGATTTGAGGTGTCCGTCCTTGTCCCAGAATTCGCTGATCTAGAGTTTGTCGCAGAAACCCTAATTTTCAAAACTTGGAATCTTTCAGATCTGATTGGAGAAATAGATAGATCTCTTCAAATGGAGCTGTCCAATGTACTCCTTTTCTAAAAACAGTGGAGGGAAGCTCCCGGAACAGGAAGCCCTAATTTTCTGATTTCTTCTGCAGAAATGCTTGTTACTGTTTCTGTGATATCTCCGAAGTTACTGCTCCTCTGTGTCTTAAATTGCGTACTGAGGTAAACTCACATGTCCCTAATCTAACACTGTAGGTTTCATCAGAATTTGTTTCACCATTTGGGATTTATGATCCTTTTCCCAAGGTGACCTGTTACAGGACTGTTCAGAACAGCGAAGTTGTACAGAATGCCACGTGTCACTGGTTGATATTCTGAGTCTGAAATTTGAATCACTGAAAGAATAGTATGTTCCCTTTCTGTAACATCTTTAGGAATTCTTTTTGACCTCTGTAGCTCAAGATATTACAGAGCTCCCCAGATGTCCTGTTTATGGATGATTTCTGGAAGAGGCTGGAACCCTAACTTGGAGAGATCATATCTCTTGTAGTACAGCGAATCCGAGTCTGATTGTTGGACACAGATTTCATCAGAATTTTATATTCAGCCCCTGAAATTTTCAGCTTCTGATACTTCACCAATCTCAGAATATAGCGACTGTACCAAAACGTAGCAGTTTTAGTATTTAGGGTTTCTCCTAACTCAGGGTCAAACTAGGGTTTGACTTTCCTGGAGTTTCACCCAACCAAATTTCTTGATCTGTGTCTCTAAACTTTGGTTTTGATGAGGAGAATAAACCTATGCTGGTCTCACTCAAAAATTCCTCTTCTGTAGAAATCCCTAATTTCCACATCGAAACTGAAAATGCTTGAGATTGAATTCCGCATCGACAGAAAGATGCACCCTTCAATGGGGATTCATCTTAGCATACTCTTGCTGAAAATATGTGGAGGAAGATCCACAAAATAGGAATCCCTAGTTCCTGTAGCTGCACAATGTCTTCCTCTCAGGTTAGCTCTGATCCCATGTTAGTTTTTCATCACATTAAGCTAGCATTATGATCTTACGATCTTTTCACTGAGAGAATAACAAGCATAGCAATAAAACATAAGCACATCACAAGAGACAAGAGACACAAAGAGTTTTCCTCGGGGAAACAATAAAGGAGAAAACCCCGCAACTTCCTCTAAGATAGAATCAACACCAAAATAGTAAGAGATCTCCCAAAACAGCAGTAGTCTTCTGTCTTGTGTCTAGGCCCAAAATTTCCTTCTCCAAAAGTGTGCCACACTTGAGAGAGCAAGTGATGTATTTCACAAGTGATAAATAGAGAGACTCTCACTCTCTATTTATATTCATCCGTTCACTTGAATTGACTTTTCACACATAGGCTCAACCTAATAATTACTACTCGAGCCTACACCTTAATTAGTGTATAATAACTCAAGTGCCCCAAAACTGTGGGGACTTACCTAATGACTTGACATGACTTGTTTACATTATTAATATTCCCGATCGGAACATCGGGAAATGATCACATGACTCAAATACATAATAGAAACATCCTGGAATAAACATCGGGTTACAATACATAAGATACATAGAAGAATACATTCCGAAGTTACATATACATCAAAATTTTTTAGTTTTCAATATTTAGAAATGGAAACCAATTTTGAAAGGTCTCTGTTAAGATATAAATCAGAATCAAATTTGACACAGGCTGAAATCAATCCAAACAGACTTCAATCATATTTGTTATAGTCACTTTGGCATAATCTCCAAATACTGTAAAGACTAAAAAAAATAATATTATAATCCAAACTTACCAGCTTCATATTCCTAGACCTATTCAAAGTCCCCATGTTATGCAAAACCATCCTACACCCATGGCTACCATATTTTCTCCCTTGGATTTTCCTACTAGGTTACATCATTTACCCCAAAATTATGCACAGAGAATTTCATTATTTGATGGAGAGGAAGACTTTACATCTAGACAACACATGGATAGGTTTGAGGATTTTATTGATTTGGAGGAAGTTGATTATGATGATGCTAAGATGAGACTCTTTACACAAATTTTGTCTGGTGAGTCCAAAAGGTGGTTTAAATATCTTCCTGCAATATCTATTCTCACTTTTGAGACTTTTCAAAATATTTTTCTAGATAGGTGGGAAGAAAAAGAGAGTCCCTTATAGGTTCTATCTCAGTACAATAATTTAAATAAAGGAAAATTTGAGTCAGTGCATGAATTCTCTAGAATATTCATGAGGGTCTATAATTCCATACCAATCAATATTAAACCCTTGGTAGGAGCTGCTAAACTACATTATGCAGATGCATTTGACAATGACTTTTCTCTATGATTGAGGGAAAGAAAATATGCTAATCTTCCTGCAATGTTTAAAGACACCTTGGAGGTGGAAGCCAATTTGATGTCTTTAGGGAAAATGAAAAAGAGAGTGGAGGTGGAGGGAAAGAAAATATGCTAATCTTCCTGCAATGTTTAAAGACACCTTGGAGGTGGAAGCCAATTTGATGTCTTTAGGGAAAATGAAAAAGAGAGTGGAGGTGGATATAAGTAAAACAAGAGAAGAAAATCAACCTTCTACTTCCTCTTCTTCAAATGATGCCAAATTTGATATAATGATGAAAATAATGGAGAGGTTAATGGATAGGTTGGAATTAGATAATAGGCCACCAAACATAGAACATCCTGAGACACAAATAAAGAATCCAAACTTCAGAAGAGCTCCTCCTCCTCCTCAAATTAGGAAAAGACACCAAATAAATACAAAAAATCCTGAAGACCAGCAGATAAGACCTCCATTCCCAAAAAATTATGTTGACGAGGAGGAAGAAAATGACCCAATGGATAATCAGATACATCACTTTAATGATTTGGATTCTGAAATCTATATTGTTATATATTATTTTACCACACTTGGTAGATCACATTTTTATGGCCTTCCCCGTCCCTATCGAGACTCTTTGGACCCCCTTTATTCGAAATATAATTTGATGTTCCAAGAAATCCCTTAAAAAATCCCTATTTATTGGTATATGTGGGTCACAGGGTTACATATCGGGTGTACATGTAGCTTGTGGCACTATGACCCATGTACAATAAGAAATGTGCCCCAAAAGAAAATATTTTGGAGTTTTCCTCAATGAGTCGTGAATAACTGCACTATTGGCCTTCCATATTCCTGGAAATGCTCTGACTTGACACTTTACTTCATATTATAGGGCTATATATTGAACCTCTTCGATGCATTAGAAGAGGACAACTTATGAGAGAAAGGAAACTATAGTGGATTTATGACCCATTTATTCATGCTTGATTCTACATCCCTTTGTCCTTTGGAGCAACCATTGATGATCTTCCTAAGCTTTCCATTTTCTTCTGATATTTCCATTGATATGGAGGATTGAAGTGGTGGAGGCCCAGGTGGATGACTCAGTTTCTCCATTTTGACAAGGTGTCGACAGAGTTTGTCACTTGTATCTCTTTTTTATCAATAGAAATATCCATTTCTCATCTATTGTATATGTGTACTGTGAATGTTCTTTATCCATGAATGTAGTTACTTTGATTTATACATATTGGTTTTATATATTTTAGAGTAGGCCTAACAATTAACATATATCATGCTTTTCTATTTCATTGTTGTTGAGAATGGAATGTAGGTGCAAGCGTGGTTAAAATCTCAACGGGGATCTACTACAACCTTCTAGAATAAGGTACAACTTTTATCCCTTAGTGTTAGCATTGTTTATCTCTATTGCATATGAAAATGGGTTTATTTCTGGTGTCATACAGTCTATTGTGGTCTACCCCAGGCCATAGGAAGTTTTCTCTGAAACATATCTCACGGAAGAGGAGCATAATATGTTTTCTCAAGGTGATGATTGTAATACACTTGAGGTAGAATCAAAGAGGGGATACCAAAATACAATTGATGATTTCTAGAATAAATTAAAAATGAGAAGTAGAGATATAATCATTTATAAAGGAAGGAACAATTCAAATCATCCTTCGAGTAGTCAACAAAATCCATAAAATAAACATAAAAAAAAAATAAGAAAAAAGAAAATGTTGTACAGAAAGTATCACATAATAAAAGAGAAATGTCAAAAGAAATTAGACAGCGAGTACCAGTTGATGTTGATAGAACAATTTCTTCTTTCAATTTACAATATGAATTGTCCAAAATAAATATTTCCATCCCATTCAATGAGTTGTTGAGGAATAATGAGTATAGAGAGAAGATAACCAAGATGGTAAAAAATGAGGGAGATTGTGAGCCATATACTTTAGAGTTAATAGATGATTCTCCCACCATTGTTGTTTTTCTTAGAATTGAAGATACAGATGAAGAGGATGTCCCACCTTCCTATGTTAGCTTGAATACCCATGACATGATTTTACACAATGTTATGCTAGATTCTGGTGCATCTCACAATTTAATGCCAAGAGTAATGGTGGAGAGACTAGAATTGGATATTACAAGGCCCTACAAAGACCTATTTTATTTTCATTATAGAAAGGTGAAATGTTTAGGGTTGATTAAACAAATGGTAGTAACTCTTGTACATATTCCTACCAAGAGTATTATTATGGATGTGGTGGGGGTTAATATTCCCCCTAAATTTGGTATGTTTTTATCAAGGTCGTGGACTTCAAAACTTAAATGAACTTTAGAAATGGACATTTCAT
This sequence comes from Pseudotsuga menziesii, assembly GCA_001517045.1. Lineage (NCBI taxonomy): Eukaryota > Viridiplantae > Streptophyta > Pinopsida > Pinales > Pinaceae > Pseudotsuga > Pseudotsuga menziesii. Next base: position 20,173 of record LPNX010274959.1, on the reverse strand, counting down.
ATGCAACCATTCCTTTATTTGGAGAACACAGAAGATTGTATAGAGAAAAGAGGTCAGCATATGTGGTTAGTAGCCAAGACAAACCTAATAAATATCCCATATATGTTGTAGATACCAATTTGGGACCTTCCATATTTTTCAATGTCTCTCATGTTGACCCAAAGTTTCCAATAATCACTGAAGTAAAAGAGGAAAAAGAGTTTGCTAAAAGGAAGGAAGCTTTAGAGAAGAAACAAAATGAGGAAGGATTGTGGAGAATGTACTTTGATGGGTCCATTAGTAAAGAAGGAGTTATTGTTGGTATTTGGATAATTTCTCCAAATAGGGACTTTAAATTATATTCTTATAAATTGGCATTTGAGCCTAAATTTGGTATGTTTTTATCAAGGTCGTGGGATTCAAAACTTAAAGGAACTTTACAAATGGACATTTCATATGCAACCATTCCTTTATTTGGAGAATATAGAAGATTGTATAGAGAAAAGAGGTCATCATATGTGGTTAGTAGCCAAGACAAACCTAATAACTATCCCATATATGTTGTAGATACCGATTTGGGACCTTCCATCTTTTTAATGTCTCTCATGCTGACCCAAAGTTGCCAATAATCACTGAAGTAAAAGAGGACAAAGATTTTGCTAAAAGTCACGAAGCTTTTGAGAAGAAACAAAATGAGGAAGGATTGTGGACAATGTACTTTGATGGGTCCATTAGTAAAGAAGGAGTTGGTGTTGGTATTTGGATAATTTCTCCAAATAGGGACTTTAAATTATATTCTTATAAATTGACATTTGAGTGTAATAATAATGTATAAGAGTATGAGGATTTTCTAATGGATGAAATTCTTTAAAATATTTGAAATCTAAAAGAATAGATGTTTTGGGAGATTCTTAGCTAGTGGTGAATCAAGTGACTAGCAATTACCAAAGCAAATATCCTAGAATGAGGGCCTATATAAATGAAGTGTGGGGTATGTTGGGGAATTTATTTACAGAATACAAAGTCAGTGTAATTCCTAGAAAAAAAAATCAAGTAACTGATTCGCTGGCCATTACTGCTGGAAATTTCAAAGTTCCCATTTATTCAAAGAAAAAATATAAAATAACAATTGTAAATAGACCTTCCATCAAGGACAAATCTAGATATTGGAAAGTATTTGAAAATGATATACATATTAAAATATTTAAGTTGTTAGATCAATTTTTAAATACACATATTGACATAGATAACCAAAATTCAGAAAAACTTTCAAGACAATATACAGTTTGTAGATGAATAAGTTGAAAATAAAAAGTTAAATAAAATGATTGGAGGAAAAGATATAACTCAACTGAAAATCAATTACATTCCAAAGGGTATTATTCCTCTAGAGAATCTATTTGATCAAAATGACATTGCTAAATACCCGAAGGTTCATCCCAATGAAAATGATATTGAAGATCATAATATAGGGACTGAAGATTCACCCAAGATTGTAAAGTTGTTAAGAAATTCTCCTGTAGCAAAAAAAGAAAAATATATTGACCTTCTGAAGAGTTATACTGATGTGTTTTCTTGTAGTTATGAAGAATTGAAATAATATTATACCTCCATCATAGAACATACTGTTTCTATCATACCTGTAGAGAAACCATTCAGACAGAAATTAAGAAGAATAAATCCCATTTTTTTTCCTTTGATTGAAAAAGAAGTAAGAAAGTTATTTAATGAAAATATAATTGTCACTATCAGATTTTCCAAATGGGTAGCTAATTTAGTAGCTGTCAGGAAAAAGAATGGAGAAATCAGCTTATGTGTAGATTTCAAAAATTTAAATAAAGTGTCCTTGAAGGACAATTATCCTTTGCCCAAAATGGGTCACATTTTGCAGAAAGTTGTGGGAGATGAAACGATTTCTTGGATACAAATAGATAAAGGTTCTTCCTGAATACCAAGAAAAAACAACTTTTACTACACCTTGGGGTACTTTCATGTATGCCAAAATTCCTTCTGGATTAATGAATGCATGAGCTACTTTCCAAAGAACCAAGGACATAGGTTTTGCTAAGGAGAAGGATAAGTTTGTGGTATTTTATTTGGATGACATTACAGTATATTATAAATCTGATAGGGACCATATAAAACATATGGAAAGGGTATTTTTAAAGTGCAGAATATATGGTATTTCTCTCAACCCCAAAAAGTAAATTTTTTCTATGAAAGAGGGGAAATTATTGGGTCACATTATTTCGAAGGATGGTATTAGAGTTGAACCAGACATAGTGAATGCTATTATGAAGGTAGAGGAACCTAGGAATAACAAGGAGGTACAATCATTCACTGGACATCTAAATTTCCCAAGAAGGTTTATCCCTAGTTTTGCAGAGATATTGAGGAATGTCACAAACATACTGAAAAAGGACAGTGAAATTAAGTGGACTATCGATGTCATAAAATATTTTAAGGATATCAAGAAAGAAATAACTAGGGCCCCTATTTTAGTAAGTCCTAATTTTTCTAAATATTTTATGGTTTTCTCATATGCATCTTGTTGTAAGGGATTATGCACCTAATAATCATAGGTCGGGGGTTACCAACATACTCAAACACTTGCAGACAATTGAATTCTAAAGTGCAGAATAGGAAATAGGAGGGTTAGAAGAACTTACTTGTTAAACGAAGTTCGATCCTTGCTAGTCCTCTTCCAATCTGCTCCACTTCCAAAGCCTTCAAGGCTCACTCCTCTTTCACCTATTCAGAGACAATCTTCCAGATATAAACTGATTCATATATATATATTAGCAGGTTAGATAAATCAGATATGAAATACTGAAGCATAAACAATTATCAGACCAAGATATATGAGACACATGTGGAAGAAGTAATCTCTTTATTATAAATAATGAGAAATTTCAGAGTACAACCAAATGCCTGAGACAAGGACTCCTCTGTCACCAAAGGATTCTGAGTTTCACTGCTCCAAAGACTTCTGTGAACAATCCACCAGCATAACTTTGCTCCAAAGTGTAAGTCCCTACAACCCTCCCCAAGGCCTGTATTTTTATGGGTGAAATAAGGCAGTTCTCAAAGGTTAGGGAGGTTATAGCAGTTAGGGAGATTAAGTAAAATGACTTAACTAAACTCCCATTAGCACGTGTGTTTATGTTTTCATGTTAAGAAGCACATTCGCGGGTATGTAGTAGAGCAACCCGCGAATGAATCGTGACTCTGTATAAGCGCAACCCCCGAATACATGGATTCGTGACTTGCTATAATGGAGACTCACAAATGATGCATGAGTTGTCTAAAAGAAGAGTCGCGAATACATCCTAATATGGAAAAAGTGGCAAAGTAACTAGCTGGATGAAGGTAGAATGTATCTCTTGACAAGCCAAGCTATAGTGTTAAGGGAAAACCTCTATCCATAAGTGTCCTTTTGTGTGCCGACATGAGGGATATCAGCACTCGAATGGAGAGGTGCCACTCAGGTGTATAACAGATGCCCCCTAATGTGTGAGGTCAGAGGGGAACGATGGCCGAAATACATTATAATATTTAACTCCAGAGAAACTCAAAAATCCAATGGACCAGAGAGAGTACCTGAAACAAATACATGATAAAGTCATATACAAAGTTACATCTGAGGATGCTATATTCAATTTACTGGAACACTAGCTCCTTTACAATATTTGATTACATCATATGATACGGATAAAAACCACGTATATTACAAAGGTGGATCAAAGCCACAATACAATAATGATGATTCTTCTAAGATCTGGGAGCTAGATATCAGAATAGAACACGGTCTTGCGCAACTTAGCCCAAAATGAGGGACTAAGGTCTTCATAAATGATCCCAAAGAACCAGTACAATCCATGCCATGTGAATAAGGGTAAGCTGAAGTCGAACATGGAGAGGATTCAACAGTTTGTCAACCAATAATTGATAATTGACAACTGAAGCAAAGGAGTTCACCAATGATGAAAGTGAATCCAGAGGTACTATCGTCAAAACTCTAGGTCTTCGTCCTCAGGAGGTGCTGAAACGGAACCATACTGTGATAAGGAAGGCAATGTATCCTCCAATGGATCACAAGAGTGACTAGGAACTGGGAAAAAGAAGGGAGACACAATAAAATGGATAACAGATATAACAGTGATGGAATCAGGTGATAGATCAGACATTGAGTATAGTCCTTGAACAATGAGCACAACACAGAGATGACCCAAGGCAACACACAACGGATAGATAGAACAACTAGACTTATCTGTCATGTAGGATACATGATCAGATTCCCCAGGTATAATGGACAAGAGGAGGAGTCAAAACTCAAAGTGATAGCTGAACACAAGTGTATACTGAAACATGGATATCGAAAAGCAAAGAGTGCTATGTTCAAGGATGACATGCTGCCATTACTAAAAACAAGAGAAAACTTCTTCGTTACCTTCCCTGTTAAGTTTTAACAAGTCCGGGAAAGTAAACTCGGTTCCCTCTTCATTTTTTAACAAGCTTGAAGAGATGGGAAAATAATGCTTGATACATTGATCCATGGATTTAATGAGCCTAAACTAGTACATGCTCATGCGGTATTTTCACATTTAGAGAGTTTGAAAATGCCAAAGAAAACTCCAGGGGGGTCCTTTTTCGTCCAATTTAGTCTCCTGAGGCCAAAAAGGTATAAAACAAACCACAGAAGAACTCTCTTAACTTTCGAAGAAGAAAAGTTGAACCTTTTTCATATTTAGTCGAGAAGGTCTGAAAAAGGTTAAATTACCACCTACCCGGCGCTCCTTCCAAAACAACATAAAATAGCTTGAGTTTTACGAGTGTGAAGGAAAGCAAGATCAA
>LPNX010274959.1:0-10071 GCA_001517045.1 Pseudotsuga menziesii | reverse complement strand
TCATCACCAGCTTATCCTGTTCTTGTGTGAGAGATTCCATGAAATTTGCAAGGCTAGGCATCTTCCAGGTTCGAGCTGTCAGTTTTCTGGCATAGAAGGTCGAAACAAACACTAAATAGTTAAGGCCTAGCTTAGAGAGAATGGCCAGGATGAGCTGATCATCCTTCTTTTCGATCCCACACTGTTTCAGCTGCAAAACTAGTGCTTTGAACTTGGAGAAATATAGCTGTAGGGATTCAAAGCTATTTGGACTCAAAGAAATCAGCTGAACTTATAAAGAATCCTGTGTGAGGGATTCCATGAACTCTGCAAGATTAGGAATCTTCCAGGCTCGAGCTGTCAACTTGGTGGCATGGAAGGTTGAAACAAACAATGAATAGTTAGGACGAACCTTAGAGAGTATGGCCAAAAATAGTTGCTCTTCCTTCTTTTCGATCCCACACCGTTTCAACTGCAAAATAAGGGCCTTAAACTTGGAAAAGTAGAGTTGCAATGACTCGAAGCTACTGGTACTCAAGGAGATCAGCTCATTCTCAATTTGATGTCCTCTCATCTCATCTGTCTTTCCAAAAATATCTTCTAGCTTCTCCCACACTTCATTAGGTGATGTCGATCCATCAAGATGGAAGAGGAGGTCTCTTGAAATGCTCAGACACAAAATACCATAGGCCTCATCCCTCCTATTGTGCCATTTAATTTTCTCTGCAGCTGCATTGGTCTCTCCCTCTGTTTCCATAGTCACCCTGTAGATATATTTCACTCTCAACAATATCTCCATCTCATCTTTCCACTCAAACAAATTGAATGGAGTCAAGATGATCTTCTGAGATTGGTCCATAGCTCAAAAACTGTGCCCTCCAGTTAGCAAAATGCGCTCCCAGTCAATATTTCAAACTTGCAATAGCAATAAGGAAGGATAGAAGTCGATCTACAAAGGATCTGATACCATGTGGAAATTGAACCCAAGAGATAGAACAATTACACTCACAAAATTGCTAATCAAACATGCAAATTTCACACCAAAGGAGACTGAAATTGGAGCATAACATTGATTTGTATTCAATAAGTGTACAATATCCAACCTTGTGATGTAATAGGATACTACAATATATAATTACATGAGATAATCGAATGCATAAATATGCCATTCTAAATAGTCAAAAAGTAGGCTTACTAAATCTAGTCAAATCCACCATAGGTGCATAAAGCAGTTTCCAAATCTACCAAGATGCTCACCAATTGGCTAAGTAAAGTAGGAAAGATAATGATGGATGGAAATGCAACTCATACATGCTTTTATTAGGAGAAAAGGAGGGAGGATGATGCGGTAAAAAAAAATTCAACTACACCTAGTCTAGCTTTTCCTTTTGCCTTAAATCTCAATAAAATAGGTAGCTTTTCAGAAAAAGTAGATATGTGCTTTGGAGGATCTAGAATAAAGTAGACATGATAAATTGGGTTTCTAGGATGTTTCCCAAGCGCTCCATGACTCAGTTTTACCATGTGTTGACTTATAGGACTTGTAGAAGGTAACTAGCATAGTGTGGAATCTAGGAAACTAGGTAATAAGACAAAAATAATTAAAATTATTGTCTAAGGTAGGTAACTATGGGTTGATTATTCTAAAAATTTTCACCGAGGAAACCATAAAGGAGAAAACCCCACCAACTTCTTCAGAATAGTAAGACGATCAAAAGAAGTAATAAGAAGTATTAAGCAACTATCTATCTCTCCTCCTATGACTGTCTCTTTCTATCATGCACACTTGAGAGTGTGTTAGGTGTGTATAAATAAGGGATATCACGTCCATATTTATACCCTTTCAAATCACTAACCAAATATACCATTCGATCCTACATGTCATCTCACATGGGGCCCACTTCTCTTAGAGAGGCCACAAGTACATATTACATGATGTTACATTGGGGAATATTGCCCCGACTTACAATGGAGTTTGTACCTCAAGGTCTAGACACAATTTAGAAATCCTGTAAAGAGGTAACAAAAATCCCCAATGGGGTTTCAACAACATAAAATGATAATATACATCAGAATGTCTTTTGAAGTTACAAATACATCAATATAACCATATGAAAGTAAAAAGTACAACATTTTAAGTAAAGGAGTATGCTTTTTCCCAGACTCCTGAACGGTCTACTAATAAATTTAAGACTAGGGATGAATTATTTGACAAGTATAGAGATAACAGAGATACATCCTTGGATGAGTCTCTAAAGTTGTATGTTGATGTAAGGATAATCTCAAGCAAAGATGTCTCTTTAGTCCCTGTTGAGGATCATGCTCAAAATACCTTGAACTTAGCAGTGGCTACTAAGAACAAGGTGGCAGAGATGAGGTTGAATTTAGAAAATATTCCCGTCCCAAACATGATTCACTTGCATAAAAAAACTGGAGAAATCATCTACAGTGATTTGCCGAATGCTACTCTAAAGGTTTCTAGGATGCAATCCACCAAGACAAAGATTGAAAATCAATTAAGGCAGGAAAGGGTGGAGAATAAAGCATTCCAACAACAAATCAAGAAACTCCAGGGATATTTGTTGGCCTCTAAAAGTGAAACAAATAAGGGAGAATCTACTCGAAATATTCTTGTAGAAAAAGAAATACCAATCTAATTGTTGAAGAAAAAGCTACAAATCCCTGCTACATAACTTATTCAAGATTCATAGCTGATTGAGCTAGATAAAGAAAAAGAGACACTGAATACTTAGTTAAATGACTGCAAATCTAATCTTTTGAAGTTTTTTGAAGATAAAAAGGAGTGGGAGAAATAAAAATTTCTTTTGATAGAGAATGAAAAAGCTTCTTAAACAAAAATAGGGTGTTTTGGAGAAGGAAATAAAAGAAATAAAGAAAGAACCTAAGATACAGATAATTCAATCGGATGCAAAGACAAATATGGAATCAATTATGAAGACCATGTCCTAGGTGAGTTTAAGATATTTAGGAATTGTTGGTCTTAAGAATCAAAACAAATCCTGAAGAATGCAGCCTTAAAGAAGGAGGAGGAAAGGAAATCCATGTGAATTAACTACAAAGACCTCCTAAATAAGAATGACAAATTAATGAAGCAATTGACTGGGAAATTGTCATTACAAGGATCAAAACATATCATTTGGGATATGATTATTACAGAACCTAGGAGGCTTAGGCCTTATTTAAATTACATCTTGGATAAGGAAACTATCATATAGGCTTCTAGACAAAGTTGTACATCAGTGAAGGAGGCTTTAAATAAGAAGCCTATAGACACAACAAACAATATAGTCAGTTTCCTAAATGGTTTGTGAGAATATGAATTGAAAACAATGGGAATCATAGACATAATTTCTGTAATTACTTAGGTAAGAAAAGTTGTTGGAAAGAATCAGCATTTGGACACTGTGCAAGCTAAAACAGACATTATGCAGCATCAAGTTAAGANATCATAGACATAATTTCTGTAATTACTTAGGTAAGAAAAGTTGTTGGAAAGAATCAGCATTTGGACACTGTGCAAGCTAAAACAGACATTATGCAGCATCAGGTTAAGAAGTTCATTAAATAATTTACACCATTGTTTAAAATGGGTTTACCTTCTTTCTGTGAAGAAAATGGTAAACTTCTATTTCAAGTGGAATATCATGCTCAATTAGTTAAGTTCATGTTGTACCACAATACGTTTGAGGACATGCAACATTTTTTATCTGGAAAAACAATAGTTGAAAAGTTATTTGTGGATTTTGAAATAATTGATACTTTCAACTCTACTTGTGTTCAACTTCCAGCGATTTTCTATGTGGACCATGTGGATTAAAGGTACTTTCTAAATAAATTGCTAGCTTAGAGTTTCCAACTGTCAATCACTGGAATTCAGTTGAGAAATTTGGAAAGGCCAAGTACAGGTTGCACCAGTAAATAAATTTTTAAGACCGTTGAAGACTAGTTTGGTTAAATTTTGTAATTTATTTCTAAGTAGTTACTTAGTTAGGGAGCAAAGTGACAAATGTAATAAGCCATTTATTTTTCTTATTTTTATTTTAGAGGTAGCTATCATATTAGTGAGAATATTTTTGTATTTAAGCAATATTTTTCAATATAACAAGGGTTGGAACCCGTCAGAGAAATTGATATTGTAACAGAGATGAAAAGATTAATAAAATTTCAGAGCTGGGCATGAATTTTGACATAGATTCTTGTGTTATTCTCTTTGCACTCTGTACTTTCCCTTTCTTATATGTACATGTTTTCTAATAATCTTTCATTCTGTTATGGTTTTCATACTTGAGTGAGTTTATAGTGGGTTAGAATTCATACCCAGATGCTCTGGTCCATTTCTTTCAAGTATTCATAAAATTGTTCTTCTAAATGTAATATTGGATTCATCCTTGTTATATGCCCATATTAATGGATTTTTCCCAAATTCTTATTTATCACTAGACAACCAATTTTTTGACCATGAAGAAGTAGCTACCCTTCCTTTGTTAAATTCGTTTGCAATATCATTGTTAATGTTTGTTATCATATATGACTCCATGCCCAATGAACACATGTTTCATCCACATACATTATTAAATTTCATTTCTTTTGCCAATATTTCTGGCGTCTGAGTTAAACTATTGGGAGATCCCTCACTGGAAAGAAAGAAGCCATATTTCTTCCTAAATATTGGTTTTTTGGTTACCGTGGGATTATCCTTTCACAACCAGTGGTAAAAAATGAGTGTTAACATATTGGCTCCATTGTCGGGGAGGGAGAGTTCAAATATGCCCAGGGAGAAATGGCATTGTTATTCAAGAAGACATAATTTCTGTGGGAAAACATAAGTTCTTGCATTTGAGGTCGGTTGTGATTTTTCCGTAGCTACTCCACAGTCATTTTCAAGAGGGTATTCAAATAATACATCCTAGCTTTTAGGAGAGCACATACAGGAGGTAACCCCGATTCTGAAATCTTATATAGTGTGGAAAAATAGAAAGATTGATTAGGTGTAGATGTGGTAAAGAAGAAGTAGATACTGCTTAAGTTGAAAGGTCATCCTCTCAAAATCAAGAAGAGTTTTTTGTTAGTTTTTCATCACATTAAGCTAGCATTATGATCTTAGGATCTTTTCACTGAGAGAATAACAAGCACAACAATAAAACATAAGCACATCACAAGAGACAAGAGACACAAAGAGTTTTCCTCGGGGAAACCATAAAGGAGAAAACCCCGCAACTTCCTCTAAGATAGAATCAACACCAAAACAGTAAGAGATCTCCCAAAACAGCAGTAGTCTTCTGTCTTTTTTCTAGGCCCAAAATTTCCTTCTCCAAAAGTGTGCCACACTTGAGAGAGCAAGTGATGTATTTCACAAGTGATAAATAGAGAGACTCTCACTCTCTATTTATATTCATCCGTTCACTTGAATTGCCCTTTCACACGTAGGCTAAACCTAATAATTACTACTCGAGCCTACACCTTAATTAGTGTATAATAACTCAAGTGCCCCAAAACTGTGGGGACTTACCTAATGACTTGACATGACTTGTTTACATTATTAATCTTCCCGATCGGAACATCAGGGCATGATCACATGACCCAAATACATAATAGAAACATCCCAGAATAAACATCGGGTTACAATACATAAGATACATAGAAGAATACATTCTGAAGTTACATATACATCAACACTCCCGCTTAACTAGGAAGGTATTCTTTTGACACAATTTTCAGCACTAGTCTTCTTCTCTGTATCAGCTGGATCATCTCGTCTTCAAGTCATCTTCGTCGGATCTGGATCATCTCTCGATCTGGATCAACATAGAACATCATCACTGGATCTGGATCATCTCTCGATCTGGATCAACATAAACATCATCACTGGATCTGGATCATCTCTTGATCTGGATCAACATAAACATCATCACTGGATCTGGATCATCTCTCGATCTGGATCAACATAAAACATCATCACTGGATCTGGATCATCTCTCGATCTGGATCAACATAAAAAATCATCACTGGATCTGGATCATCTCTCGATCTGGATCAACATCACTGGACTAGATCTGGATCATCACTCGATCTGGATCATCACTACTGGATCATCATTACTGGATCTGGATCATCACTCGATCTGGATCAACACTGGTGCTATCTCATGATTCTTCTCCTCATAGGAATTTCTACAGAGCCAACCCTTTTTCATGCTAGTTGTAGGCCTACCCTCATGTAGGTCTTCCCCCAGCACTTACATCTGACCTGCTCGTCAGAAAGGCATGCCCAACACTCACATCTGATCATGTAGTAAAATACAATCCCATCAGAAAGGCCCAGCACTCACATTCACCAGGATGATAGGACACCCCTACTATCATCTGTGAAATGGCTCTGCACTTAAAACCACCAGCATGATAGGACACACCTACTATCATCTGTGGAAAGGAACAACACTCACATCCACTAGCATGGTAGGAGACACCTACTACCATCTATGGAAAGGCTTAGCACTTATAATCACCAGCATGGTAGGACACACCTACTACCATCTGTGAAAAGGCTCTGCAATTACAATCACCAGCATGGTAGGACACACCTACTACCATCTATGAAAAGGCACTACACTTACAGTCACCAGCATGATAGGACACACCTACTATCATCTATGAAATGGCACAGCACTTACAGTCACCAGTATGATAGGACACACCTACTATCATCTGTGAAATGGCATAGCACTTACAGTCACCAACATGATAGGACACACCTACTATCATCTGTGACAAGGCTCAACACTTACATCCATCCAGGAGGGAACACATCATGCTCACAATGATGGAAGGGCATGCACTCATATCTGATCATGAGGGAAGACATCCCAGCAATCATATCAGAATGGCCCCCAGTCCTCCTCGACTGAGCTACCTGGTAACTGACCAGGCACCTCCATTCTCTTAGAGAATGGCAATTGCCCTTACATCCGACCTGCTCGTCGGAATGGCCAACACTCACATCTGACATGGAAGGAACTTAATCCTTTAGCCATTAACAAAATGGTTCAGTCCTTACATGTGATCAAGTGGGAACACATCCCTCTATCACATCAGAATGGCTACTTAGTTCTTACACTGAGTGTTCCTGGTAACTGACCAGGTGCCTCCATTCCTAAAATGGCAATTTCTCTTAAATCTGTCCTGCTCGACAGAATGGCCAGCACTCATATCTGACATGGAAGGGAGCAACCCTCTCACCATGACAGAATGGCTCAGCCCTTACATCTGACCTGCTCATCAGAATGGCTATGGATCTCAGCACTCATATCAGTCATGGAAGGAACCAATCCTCTCACCATGACGGAATGACTCAGCCCTTACATCTGTATGGAAGGAAACAATCCTCTCACCATGTCAGAATGGCTCAGCCCTTACATCTAACCATGGAAGGAACCATTCCTCTCACCATGTCAGAATGGATCTAGGTCTCATCACTTTCTCTGGGAGGAAGCCTCGATCTGGAGAACACCAAGTCTCTCTCTGAAGTACTTGAACTTCAACCTAGCCAATGGCTTCATCAATACATCAGCTATCTGTTCCTCTGTCGCAACATACAGGAGCTTCACTGCTCCTCTCTGCACCATATCCCTGATATAGTGGTACTTGATCTCGATATGCTTCGACCTGTCATGGAACACTGGATTCTCTAACAACTTCACGCAACTCTGTTTGTCACAATGTATACAAGTAGCATCCAAAGGGAGATCAAATATATCAAATAGTAGCTTTCGTAGCCATACTTCCTCACAACTAGCTGAACAAGCTGCAACATACTCTACTTCAGCTGTACTCAGTGCCACACAGGATTGCATCCTGCTAAACCAAGAGATCACACCTGATCCCATACTGAAGCAACATCCTGAAGTACTCTTCCTGTCAATGGCACTGCCTGCCCAATCTGAATCAACATAACCCTCCAGGTTAATCTTCTGATTTGCATCGTACTTGAGACCATAATCAATTGTACCCTTCAGGTACCTCAGAATATGCTTTGCAGCAATCAAGTGAACACTTCTTCGATCTGTCAAGTACAGGCTCAAGGTGTTCACAGCAAAGAAAATGTTTGTTCTCGTGTTTGTCAGGTACATCAATGACCCAATCATCTGACGATACATCGTAGCATCGACCGTTTCTGATGAAGCATCACTCAATAGCTTCAGGTTCGATGCCATAGGTGTGGCCATATATTTGCAGTCCATCATCCCAAACCTCTTCAGGATCTCTACTGCATACTTCCCTTGTCCAAGGAAGATTCCATCTGTACTCTTCCACACCTCCATACCTAGAACAGTAGTGCATCGACACATAACAGGAGCATCACTGGTCTTCCACCTTCAACCTTGGCTCAAAGGTTGGAATCCACTTTACTCTCAGTAAAGCCTAGAATCATCAGTAATCTACCCATCCTATCATACCATGTCGAACCTCAGGATCTTCTGCAATCACTCCCTCTGAAGCGGAGCATCAAACTCCCTCTGTCTTCCATACTCTATGCACTGAAACATTCTGTACTGGAGTGACAAGTAGTATCGATATAGGATCACTGGATACTAAGATCCTCTATCTTGAACTTCTTCAAAAGTTCATCTTGAACCCATCTGTGAGCTTGTCATCCTCTATCAACCTTGTGGCAAAGGTTAAGATATTCATCAAGCTCATCATGTATGCATTATCCCATGGGTGTCTTCTGAACTCGTACAAAGCCTTCTTTCATTTGCACACATGATTATGCATGTCATGTGACTTCACTTCTATTAGCTGTAAATGTTTCTTCGTAGACTATGCCTTCTCTTTGTGAGAAGCCTCATGCTACGAATCTTGCTTTGTATCCCACGATGTTTCCATCTACTACATGATGGAACTATGAACTTCTCTTCAGGTCTCGATACTACGCCCTGACATCATTCTTCTTGAACTGGTCTTCCATTTCTTCCTTAGTTACTTCTTCTTGTCTGGAAGGTTCTGCATCAATGATGTTACTGCATTCATCATATTATTCTTTGTCCTGAATTGTCGTCACTTGTTCTTTGAAACAAGTCTTCATTCTTCTTTGCTTGTAGGTGGTTATGTATGCGATCTTTCCTACAAGTCAAATGCATTTGTATGGTTAGAAAATTTCATAAAGAATATTCATACTGGAAAATACTTATGCATAAATATATGATCATGCAACTACTTTAGCCAATACAACATTCATCCATATCTCACTGAAACTTTCTAGATGCCTTCCATCTCTACCAGGACAACATTGATATTTTGCACTAATCCAATATGTCAGCAAAGAGGTTTCATTCTAGATAAGTAGCAATGGAGAGTTGTATAGCACCATGAGCTACTTACCCATCACATGCATATTAGTAGTATACTGTCGTTAATGCAAACATCCTATCATGCATAATACATCAACTAAATATAAACAAATGCATAACAAAACAATATCATGAAATAACAATTGAATACTTATCTTTATTTGTTTCGAGGGTATACTCCTTTTTGTGCNAACAATATCATGAAATAACAATTGAATACTTATCTTTATTTGTTTCGAGGGTATACTCCTTTTTGAGCCTTCAGCTTCATCGTCTTCTTCATTCATAATAGGATCGTTTCTTATCCAAAAACTAAGGTGGATAAGAAGTTCTTCAAGAGTTGAGTTCTTCATATTCCTCATTGCTTTGGGGATCTTCTTTGGATGGAAAGAGCTTGATCTTTAGTTGCTCCCACCTTCTCTTCTTGTGAGTTCTCTTTCTAGAGTCTATTGAAAGTAGTCACTTCCTTCTAGCACACATTCCTCACATGAATGAATTCCACGATCCTGGGAGGCCATTCAAGGTGGCCATCACCACTTTTGCATTCTTCACTTTTTATTTTACCACTTCAAGTTGTTCTTTGATTTGAGAGACTCTTATGAACGCATGGTCTCTACATTCCAGATCTTCACATTCTTCAACTGGTTTCTTTATGTCATATTCTGATTTTGTTCTTCCCTTCAAATAGCTTGAAATTCTGGAAGACCTTCAACAGCTTTGCTTGC
>LPNX010274944.1:265152-304207 GCA_001517045.1 Pseudotsuga menziesii | reverse complement strand
CATTATTGTTTCTTCCTAGATGTTGAAACATTCTATATACAAAGAGATCAAGTTAGAGCCTCAAGTTCCAATAGCATTCAGTTGCCTTTGCAAATAGATGATTGACAGTAGAACTTCCCTAAAGTATGTCATGTGGTAGAATGTTGACTAGGAGTTGGAGTCTTGAAGAGGAGAATTTTTTCAACCAATACGATCAAGGATTATTGCTGAGTTTTAAGAGTTACCCAGACTGACAGATCACATTGTCTTAGACTATGATCAAACAAAACATCAATTAAATGTAGACAACAATGTTTCTGCAGATGGTCTATCATCTGGAGAAAATTTTCCCATTGTCGTTGTCAGTAACAAATAGGTTTTATAGCTTATGAGACCAAAGTTAAAACCAACAATTGTACCCAAAAATTTTAGGCTGATCAATTTGTCAAAATCAACACCTTCCCTGTCCTAAAGCATACTCTGTTTCTAGGTTGAGGAGAAGCTTGTGTACAACACATTCATATCGACAGGTTTTTCTCTAAATCTTTGTCATATGATGAACTTCCATTTGTTTCAATCGGCTTGGTCCCGTTTTGAGTTAAATCTATGTCATATAATGATTTTAGATGGCAAAGACAAATGGTACAACCCTAATGTATCTTTCTCACTCTCTCAAGTGTTGTGCAAACCCTTTATTGGAACAAGTTTCCAAGGCAAATGTACTATTGGGATAAATATTTTTCTCTAGGCCTGGGAAAACCCTTCATTGAAACAAGTTTCCAATTTAAATGGTACAGCTGGGATGAAGCTTTTTCTCAAGTGTCGTGCAAACCCTTTAGAGAAACAATTTCCGTAATGTTTTTCTTTACATTCATTTAGATATCTCCATCATTTTGTATTTTGAATGTAACTGCAAAATTGTCTTTCTCATCCATTTTTGAATAACCTTTCTCCCTTATTGACTATCCCACTCTACCTTGCACCCATCATACTCGATGCAAAAACAATCCTTCAGGTTTATTTTAGTCATTATGAGGGAGCGAGGCGGTGGTGTAGCACATTGTAGGTTCTGAGGGGTTAGGGAGATGAATAAAACTTGCAAAAAGTGATACAGATCAGTGATACAATAATCAAATATGGCAATTAACCTAACAACTTGCATGAGAAAGTAATCAAGCATATGTTATTCAAGCATTTAAATACACATGAAAGAATGAAGGAAATGGTGGAGCAATGGAAAATATTTATTAACTATCAATCTAGAAATACAATATATAGTATCTACAATTTCGACCTTCCTACAATCAAATACTATTTTTATAGGCCACAATTAAGCTAGGTAGGTGCGCCCCAGACCTAAGAAGGCATGCACATTGCCTTTTTTAAATTCTAGTAACCCGTTGATCTCTAGTATTCACTAATGGAACACTAGTACTAGTAGAAAAGTTATGTTGAGGTTTCCTTGCTTGAATGAAACTAGAGCATTGGCATGACTCTAGTTTTCCCCTTGGAAACATAAATTGGTTGACCTACCTGACTCCAGCGCTGATCTGCATCTCACGCTTTAAATTATTACTTGACTAAGGTTCAGCTGTTCAAAACAACATGCAATTTGATCCACCTCCGTAGTTGGACTATATTCAATATGAAGTATATAATGCTTGCTTGATAGCATGTTGATTAACCATTGTAATTGTTGTACAAATCAACATGCATACGCTTTCAATGCTGTCTCATGCACTCATAAATCTACTGTGACTTTTTGTCCTAACCATTATGCAACTGCACCCTGTCTTGTCCATTAATTGTCATGTTTTTCACCAATGTTTGGATGTTTGCAAAATCATTTTATCGTTGAACTTCCTGTGACTGTGTTTAACTGTTAACATATATTTTAACATGTTAAACCATAATTATCACATCTCGAAAGATTGGCCTAATTTCACATTTCAGTGAACATACCATCCACGTGTCTTCTACCTAACAACTATTGCTATTGTTTGCACTTCATGTATTGGCCAAATTTTAAGCACACATGAAAGAAAGAAAACAAATGTGGATTAATAAACTAGCTTTATTAACTGCCAATCTAGAAATACAATAAGCAATCTTTGAGATTTCATCTCTTTACAAAGAGACTATAACATTATTTTATAGGCTTCCATTGACTTAGGTCAATGCGACCTAGGTATGAATGCATGTGCATTGCATCAAGACAACTTGTTTAGTTACTGTATTATGGAAACCATTCCCCTATTGTTGTTTAAATCTAATTATGCATGGATCTGAAGCCAAATTGTAAGAGTTCACCCTCCCTTTTAGTAGTTGTATTTTCCTGTTTGAATGAGACTTCATTAATTCCTACTTAACTGCTAAGTATGACATGTTGAGATTGTTGATTTGTGCAACAAATTGCCTCCTCTTCTCTAAGAACAATAATATGCAGGAGTGCTTAATAGTTTCCTTTAGTAGATGCACCCTAGTTGACTGTTGTTGATACGCAACACATAACCTCTCCTCTAACTATGCCTTTGTATGTAAGATAATTCCATATAACCAAAACACGAATCTGCTCTTTTATAAAGAATAGAACAGAAGTTTAAGTTGCACCTTCTTGCATGCATAACAATTTCAGATCATCACCCCAAGGTGCGCCTTGCTTCTATGAGTGTGTAACAACTACCTGAGTCATAACAAGTGCACTTTCCTAGTGTGAATGTCAACCTCAAGATAAACCAGCCTTCATTTATTGTTCCCTAAACTATCACACCAGTTCTCCTTGGCTGCATCCCTTTACATGGAGAACTTAAAATAACAACCAAAGGTGCAACCTCTCAAGAATAGCAACTAACCGCCAGACAGAACCAATGATGCATTTGTCCTTGTCACATGTAAGTGTAGTTAATCCCTAGTTCAAATTGAGTCTAAGATAATGTTGAAGTCCATGTTGAGTTAACTAATTTGTTTGTGCGTATTTAACTAAAGTTTTATTATTTTATCTGAAGTGGAATAACACATGTGGTTACTAAGCAAGTGTGCCTTTTCTAACATGTAGAGATATGCTTGTATGTTTCTCCTTTGTTGGACTCCACTTTCAGTGACCTCGAGTTAGATATTCCCCCCGCCCTAGAGTTCTGTAATAAAAATTATCAGAGGGACATAATAAAAAATGATGTAACATACAAACTGATTGAGAATTGATTTAAATAAATGGAATCAGAGAAATTAGATCAGTTATTTCTGTAACATATCTTACCATCAATTCTGTAGGAAAAACATAGCATAATCAAATCCTACTGAGCTTCCTCAATGCTCCTGCAGTCATTACATAACCTCTGAGGACTTATTCTGAGTCATGGCGGGCATTTTCCTGAAACAGTGCAAATCTGACTGGGAAGCACTTTTGACAATTTAATATTTACTTCCTTAGCTTCTTCCAAGACAAACTGGAGACATGGTTAGATAGAAAAAATACCATGCTATAGTTTGATCATCTTGTGCGAGCATTTCCTTCCACATACAATTTATGGCGGGCATTTGAAAATGGCTTTTCATAACTGTTTTTCAACACTAAGACAGTTTTGACAAACTCTGGTTTTTCACTGTGCCAGGAGGCGTTTTGGCAAGTTGATATCTTTTTCCTCAAGGAATATTTGAGATATATTAATCCATGGATGGATGCAACATAAAACATAATAGATCCCCATGTCTTCAAAACAATTTAATATTTCTCCTACAGGAAATGGCGGGCATTTTTCTGGAGACATTTTTTCTTATTTTCATACAAAAAGGCAGTAAAACTGGTTTTAACCCTGTTTTGGAAATTATGTATTTTTCTCCTCACAAATTTTTAAAACAATATGAAACTATGTTCATGTGAACCTATCAGTCAGATTCAACATTATTCTTTCACTTTATTTTTATCACCTTCATAGAGAAAATGGCGGGCATTTCCCTGAGGCACTTTATGCAGTTTTTGCTAGTATAAAAATAGTGCAAAACAGCCTGAAACTTTGTTTTTGCAGGCCTATAACGTTTTCCTCAGACATGATCAATGAAAAATGAGACCATTTTTAGGTATAACACTAAAAATAATTCTGGATGACCATGAGAGGCAGGCATTTTCATTCTTCTACAAATTATGGCGGGCATTTCTATATGGCAGTTTTTACTACATTTCCTATACTTGGTCATTTTCCAGTTTTGCACAAAATCGTCATAACTTACCAGAATGATGTCAAATTGCAACCATGACTACCTGATGACTCCAGGACACCATCAAAAGTGTTTCAAGCCTCATCACACATGCCACATCATCACATATGCCATGTCATTGCTTCCTTTGACTTCCTTTGACTTTCTTTGACTTTTACTGAGTTTTGCCTTGCCATAATGTCTTGGTTAGTCCTTGGTCATTACGGAACTCTTGTTGAAATCAATGACAACTCTTGCCAACCTATATTGCCAACATCAGATAGGTTTGAATTGTTTGATTACTTCTTTTAATCTTTTATGTTCCTATGTGGAATTTTATTGGTAGCATAGAGAATCTTATTCAAATTTCACCAGTTATAGATGGTGTTGCACCAAGAGCTAAGATGAACCAGCAGCGTTCTCGTCGTTTCATGGCAGCCAAAGATGCAGCTGATTTGGTGAGTGTTAGGAAAAATGGTAATAATATTCAAAAGAGAAGATGTTTATAAGCATAGCAAAACATACTTTCAAGCCGAGAATGAGGTTTAATGTTTTTGCATGCACTTGTCAAGAGGCTGAAGAGGAAAGATTAAGAAAATAGTTGAGGAAGAAGGTAGGGTTTTAGCTCCTAAAATGAAGTCTAAAGCATGTGACTCAAATATAATTACTCCTGGGACAGAATTTATGGCGACACTGCCAATTTCTCTTCAATATTACTTACACATGAAATTAAACTATGATCCTATCTGGCGAAATATCAAGGTATGCCCTGATCACATTTTTGCTGCTGCACCATATCAGCATGAAAATAGAAATTAAAATAAAAACTAACTGCTGATGCTTTTCTTGCCTTCTATTCCAGATATATGCTCTTTTTTGTTGGATTATGTTTTGGTCTCTCCTTTTTCTCCTTCTTGTTACATGTATTTTAATTGTGTTTGATTGCAATTTTGAAGGTCATTCTCTCTAATGCAAGTGTTCCGGTGAAGGCGAGCACAAAATCATGACGTATATTCTCCTGCAAAGAAATCTTGCAGGATTTCATCCCAATACAAGACATTGCTTATATGGGCTGGTAAGTGCTTCATTGTTCAAGGAAAATGAAATTATAATCACTACTGATATTCAAATATTGCTGTTGGTAAATGCCTTTGTCCCAATGGCTGCAGGATGCTAATCTAATCATGTTAGCATTGTCTACTCATGATGTGCACTTCTCAATTTTGAGAGAGGTTAGTGCTCCTGATTTATAGAGAATAGAGTGTAATAGGACTATTGGTATTCTTCACCATTGTGTAGTAGTTCAATCTCATGATTATTTGCTTAGAATCAATATCAAGATCCTTATTTTCATTTGATATGGGTCATGATGCATTGACATGCACAAGAAGCCACTAGGTTTTTCTTTTAAGGATTTAATGAGTACATTTTTATCGCTATCTGATTTTTTTTATTGCACTTTTGTGCATTACATATTGTAACATCCACCCATTCTCTTAGATCACGTTGCCTTGAAGCGACAATGGTTCATACATTGTCAAACTCTTAGAAATAATTATTGCATCTTTGTATTGGAAAGAGGTTCCGGTAGTCCTATCTTTGAACTCATGGGAAGTACTTTCAAATTTATATCACTCTTATTGATCTCTAGATATGTTTTATATGTTGATGACCTTCACCAAACCCAATAAACGTTTGAACTTTAACCCAATAAACTCCTGAACTGTTATACTCATCTATGTTAAAATTTCAATACTTAACCCCATTTCTAGGCTTTACTCTTGAGTGCTACCGGGAGACAAATACCAAAAACCATTGAGGGTAGGAGTTATTCTTAGAAATGATACACATGCACCATATCCAAGCATGGTTAGTGACAAAATCATCCCCACAAAAGTAGAGACTCTCTTTTAACAGTTTGTCCTTTATGAAAAACAGAAATTAACGCTCATCCTTTGTTCAAGATGAAAATTTTAAATTTCCTGATAGGTTTGTATGACTGAAATCCATTCAGATCACATTGTCATCTCTTTTACTATAGTCTTTGAAAATAGTGAGAGGAATATGATAACATTACCTCTTTCCTTATATATGTAATTGTGCAGATTGTGGTTACGCCCGGACAACAAGACAAATGCTTCCTTTGTGGTCAGGTTGGTCATTTTGCAAATGCATGTGAAGGACAGCCAAAAAGAAAGCAAGGAGATTTTGATGAGAAAGCTGGTGAACTAAATGTTAATCCTAAAAAGCCTTATCAGGTAAGTCAGATATAGGTATAATTTTTGATGTTAGGATTTTGGTTATGCATGCTTGGAGGTTATTTCTTTTTGTTAATGTTGTGTGGTTGCATTAATACTAATAACGGTCGCATTTAGGTCATGATAATTAAATCAAGTTTCAAGATTATTATATATCATGTGGATGTTTTACTATTATTTTTACATCTAACTTGTTTATGATATCTCAAATATTTGGGAGTTCGTCAACATCTAGGTTTTACGTGAATATTTAGAGTATGATATGAAGATTCCAAAACCTCCAATGGAGATTGATTTTGAACGGGTTGTGGATGATTATGTCTTCATCTGTTTCTTTGTTGGCAATGATTTCCTTCCACACATGCCTACATTGGAAATTCGTGAGGTTTGTATGTAGAGATGTTACACCTATATTCTATTTGAATTCCTTAAATAGTCGCTGAATAAATATTATCTAAATTTACATTCTGTTATGAAATTCATTTCAGTTGAAACGCTTTGAATATTTTTATGTCCAAGCTGATTGTTGTTCTAACTTCTAAGCATGATTATCTCTAGTGTGTAGACAGCTTATTATAGATCTGTTTTTACAGCTCACATTCTCTGTTTTGGTTCTATGACAATATTCTCCTGGAAGATAATTTGTTGGTGGCTATTTTCTATTTACAGGGTGCAATTAATTTGCTCATGGCTGTATACAAGAAAGAATTCAGTGCAATGGGTGGCTATTTGACAGATGCAGGCGAGGTATTATGACATTGATTGCATTTATTATATAATTTTTGTTGGCAAATATTATGTTGACAGGACTTCACTATATGTTACTAGATATTGTGATATTTTCACTTTGGTCTTCTAAATATTGCAATTTGAAGTTGTGTGGCCTTTGAAATTTTAATTATCACTTGAATCGCAAGATCTCATGTCCCCAGATTGATGGAAATGATACCGAGTTCATCTTGACCAGCTTTATCCAATTGCTGGCATTAAAGCTGTATAATGTTTTCTCTTTCTGAAATTTCAAATGCACATGGATTTTTATAAAGGCTATAGGATGTCTCCTGTTTCTGAAATTACTGAACATTTAATGAAAGGGTGTTAATTGGTTTGGATATAGCTAGCATTTCCAGCTAAGCTGATATCACATTAAAATGTGGAACATTTTATCATGCAGGTAATATTGGACAGGGTGGAGCATTTTATTTAGGCTGTTGGAACATGAGGATAGGATTTTTCAAAAGCGAGCTCATATTCACGAGGTACACATTTAGTTTATATGAAATTATGAAAACCTTTGTCAGTTGTACGTATTTGGGCCTTATTTTGAAAAAAACACAGCTATACATTTTTTAACTATTCAATAACCCTCACCGAGGATAGCACCCTTCCATTGGGCCAAGCTGTGAGCTTAAGAACGTTTTGAATAGGAACTATGCCATATGAAAAATGGAAAATGGGTCAATAGCTATTTTTGTAGAGCATTTTATTAGGAAATACATTAAGCCAAGGGAAATACTTTGTTAAAACTTTGGAAATATTAGGAAATACATGTATTTTGCATGTTCACACATATTTTACATGTATTTTTATATATGCATATCCAACCATATTGTATCCAATTTGTTCTCATATATGTACATATATCTATCTTTATCCTGGTAACTTTAGCTTCTCACTGATAACTAGATGAATTATCATAGTTGACTTCTGTTAAGTATTTGATTACTAGCAATATATTAGGTCAGACTAACCTAAGATTCTTGTTGGTTTTTCTTAAACTTTACACTTGTTTCCTTTATATCCAAATGAGGGCATGCAATATGCTCTACAGGATGAAATTATTGTTACTACATTTGTTTTATGGGAATGACCCATCTCCTGAAGTATACAATGTGGAAAAGTTCCCAAAAAATGACAAGAAATGGACGCCAACAAACCGTTCCTAGGGAGTTCTTGGAATGGTCAGTATTTTAGAAATGGTACTAGTCTTTTCTCTAAGATTTCTTTTTGATCCCTTTGATCCCTTCATCATAATGAGTACCATTATACACTCGATGTAGTTCAGCCACATTACTCTTTTGTACTCGCCATTTTTTATGTTCAGGAAGATATTGTAGATTCTCAGTGTATGTTGTTTCCACTAAAAATTCCTTCCATAATACCTTCAACCCCCACCCCCCAACATATTTAGTGAGTGGTCTATTCCTTCTACGCCTTACAAATCTTTAAAGACATTGGAATTAAGTTTCCTTATAGCACTCATGCTATTTCCCATATGCATTTCTGCAATTAATTCTCAATTCTCATGCTTTTAAATGCTTGAATCGACAATTCACAATTCATTGCAATGATATAAAATCTATTTCAAGGCACATTCTCTTTGTTTTCACTCTTGTTTCCCCACTCTGTTAGAACTGATCTTATGTAGGTAACTATGTTGGTACATAATTTATAACTTATCTAGTGTGTAATCACATGCATCTAGGACCAACAGTAGAATTGTCTGTCTACTAGAATAAGGTGCAAGATATTACATGTTTGTAACCAGGCTATCATAATTTGGCTGCTAGCTAGACTGGTGGAACAATGCTTTTTTCTCTGGTCATGTGCATGCACTAATGTGTATTTCCAATCAAATGGCTTATTAGGTCCTGATATAAGCAGAATGCCCAAGCTACATGATTTTAGGTAACCAAATTGGTACTATTACATTGCCATCTTCTGATACATGCAACATTGTTGATGTTGATGAGTGTCCCTTCTGGTATTACAAAAGCCTCTTTCTTTGTTACCTTGTTCAACCATTAGATACTCAAAGTTGTGTATTGATCCTTTTTACCATTATAGACGACTCTGTGAGTTAGGTTCTCAAATTCTTAAAGGGTTCTAGCTCAATGGAAGAGCGCCTGCCTTACAAGCAGGAGGTTGGTGGTTCAATTCCTCCATGCCCTAATGATATTATAATATCAGTTAAATACTAAAAATGACTAAATTACTCACCAAAACCTGAGAGATGTGAAACTAGGCATTAAAAAGGATGCAACACATGGCGCTAATGATGAAGCCAAACATGGCATTGATATGGTAGCACAATAAGATGTTACTTTGGATGCAAAACATGGAACTACATAGGAAGCAAAATATGGTGCAACAATAGAAGAAATATTTGGCATCATTTTGGTAGCAAAACATGATGCAAAAAAGGAAGCAAAAATGGGTGCAAATTTGGAAGCGAAAACTGGCACATATTTGGAAGTAAAACATGGTGCAAAATGGGATGCTAAAGTGGTAGCAAAAATGGATGCTAATTTGGATGCTAACATGGTGCTATTAAGGATGAAAATATGGCGCTAACGGGGGTGTCATTTAAGAAGCAAAAGCAGACACTCGCTAGGAAGCAAAGAAGGACGTTATTTAGGAAGCAAACCTTGACGTTGTTTAGGAAGCAAAGTTGGGCGCTATTATGGAAGTAAACCTTGACATTGTTTAGGAAGCAAAGTTGGACACTATTCTAGAAGAAAAAAAAGAGACGCTATTTTGGACATCATAAAAGATGCTATTTAGGAAGCAAAAAAAGACGTTTTTTGGGACGCTTTAAGTTTTGTCCATGACGCGTCCCATTTAGCGTCTAGTTTGACCACTCAATGTAAAAAAAATTACACTAAAAAGGGACGCTAAATGGGACGCTAATTTTAGGATTTGTTGTAGTGGTGGTTTCTCTAGGTGTTCGGTCTTTCGGGAGTACCCTGTGTACCCGAACAAATCATTTCTCCCAACCACTCAATCTACAAGAATTCTTTAGGGGAAGAAACTAATTATTGAAAAGTATAGTATACTATACACGATAAAATATGTCTTTCTTTGATATATCTTGGGATAATAAGAAAAAAAAAATGGAGTCTCATGACAGAAAACAAGGAATATTTTCAAGCACTTTAAAAACTTATGTTTCAAAGTTATTCCAAATAAAAGGAATGATTAGAGGAAAAAACATTACTATTTCTATTGCTCCCGACGAACACAATAATTATATTAATGATGAATTTGCTAATGAGTTAGTGATTCCAAACTCAAATATAGGTGAAAGGTTAGACTTTTGGAAAAACAAAGAATATACAATAAGCTATTTACAATGAAACATTGGATATTATACCGGTGTCTCGCAATTTATAGTTAAATCCTTGTGGAGTAGTGACGATGACCTAGTTTTGGGATTACCGTGACTAAAAACTTTGGGGGCCTTTATCTTAAACACTGAAAAAAGTTTCTGACATTCCCCTACAAAAAGAAAAAAATCACATTGTCTGACATTAACATGAAGACAGATTAGAGGTCGCATCATCTGAATACTTCAAAGAAATATCAAAGATGTTGTCGCAGGGGAATGAGAAATCAATACAGATGATACATAAGGATTTTGACAAGGTTATTGCAGGTAAAGAAGAAGAGATCTCTCGTCTAAGAGATCATAATCAGAAATTACTTTTGCAAAACAAGAAGGTAAAGGATAAGGCACGATACAATCAAAAGCTAGAAGAGGAGAATCAAGATCTTCAGAAGCAACTATTAGAAAATATCGAAGAGAATAATCACCTTAAGAAGAGAAAACAAGATTTAATGGATCACATTCTGAAGCTTAAATATGATGAGAAATCTCAAGATGAAATGTTAAGGAACCTTAATAATGATAAGTATTCATTAGAAAAAGAATCAAATACAAATCTATTCCTTGCCACACTTCAAAAAGAAGCCAATCTAGTAAAAATACAACATCCAACACATATCAATGCTCAAAAGATGACGCTAGTGAAATAAAATAACATTATGAAAATTCCCTATCGGCACCCCAACCATATAAATAGGTATCCTCAAAAGTGGGAATTATTGAAAAATAATGGTACAAATGTAATCAAATCTCCCGACGACAGATCAGTAGGGAATCCTAACAATAAACAACAAATAAATTTGGGATGGATTGATCTGTAAACATATCAAGAGATATGCAATCTTAAATACCTAAATAATAACAAAAATAAATACATAAATATAACATAATACAATATATATATATAGGTGATGAAATGGGGAGCTGAGGATAGGTAGGAGGTAGGTTTCTTGGTGAGCAGGCAGGTAGATGGCGGTTCAGTAGTAACTTTTCAAGATGGTTCCTGCTCCTCCTTGGGGGGAGAGGGGCCATGGAAGGAATGAAATAGTGGAGGCAGAGTCAGCTTTCTTAGGAAAATAAAATTACAAAGGAAAAGGAGTAATCAACTCTTAGATATCGCCCAAACATGGGGAAGGTTGCAGTGGAACCAGAAAGGAGGAAACAAATAACCAGGGTACAAGAAGGACAGGACAATGCATATTGAAATCCAAGATGGTACCAAGACTGAAGATCAAATCCAAAAGAGTCAGGGAGGACATTCAATACATGAAAGAAAGGGCACTCATAGGAAAATTTGTGGGGATCTGGTCCACAGAAAAGACTCTGGTATGGTGGATTAAATCAACATGGAAACCCCAAGGACACTTTGATCTCCAACTAGGAGCTAAAAGGTTCTTTAACATCATTTTCTTCAATGAAGAGGATATAATGAAAATATTCAAGAATGTTCCCTACTTATACAATTCGGCGGGCCTCTTCTTGAGGCCATGGAAAGAGAGATTTGACCCTAACAAGGAAAATATGACGATAGCTCCAGTTTGGATAAGAATGTATTCCCTCCCAACGGAATACTAGAAGGAAGAAATCTTGATGGATATAGGGAACACCTTGGGTAACTTTATCAAAGTTTCAGAGCAAACTAGATAGAGGAAATGCATTTTGTATGCCAGAATATGTATCTACCTTGACATCTCCAGAGATTTACGGGATGGAATAGAGTTAACGTGGGAAGATGAGGAATGGTTTCAGGCCATAGACTACGAGCATATCCCATTCCGTTGTAGAAGATGCCATGAACATGGGCACCTATTTAGAGACTGTCCCCAAAACAAAAGACCAGGAGGGAAGAAAGATCAAGAACTCCAGGATGCAGAGGGGTTCACCAAAATTCAAAACAAAAAGAGGCAAGCGAGGAAGATCTCAGGGCTGGAAGTTCACAAAAGAGTGTAGACCCAGAACCAATTTGAGACCCTTCAGGAGGATCAGACAAAATACATAGCTAACGCACATATAGACTCAATGAAGGAAAAAATCCAAGGAAAACAACAAGAGGAAAAGGACAATGATACCCAAGGAATAGGAAATATTATTACCCCAAAAGATAATCCTGGAACTAAGAAAACTAACCCAGATCCCCTTCCATAGAGTTGACCAGGGGAAACCCAGAAAGATTCAAGAACTGTGGAAGTCATTTCTGAAGACATGGAAATAGGTGACCTAGACCTTGACAGAATGGAAGTGGCCTGTTCAGATAAAGATCCAGCCTTGATTCCCCCTTAGCAGGAGTCTCTTCTGAAGAAATCCATCATTCAAGCTAAAAACGCAAGCTCCCTAGGAGTAGTGGCTGAATCGCTCAAAGTCACTGAAGGTAAGAAAAATACGAAGAAAGATAAAAGAGGTAGACCTAGCAATGTCCAGCGAATCAGATCAATAGGTGAACAACTGGTGGCTTTAGGGCAGTATCCAACAATAGATGCAGCCCTTTCTCCCTCCATTTAACTCCTTCTTGATGTAGATTGCAACTTGGAATATTAGAGTCTGTAAAAGCACTCTTAAAAATCGCCTTCTTAAAAGAAGCATTGACAGAGACAAATCAAGGATAATATTCTTGCAGGAAACAAAATGCTCGGGAGAAGAACTTGCAAGTATAGCTCAAAAAGTGTGGAAGGGGTGCGAGTCGGTTGCAATCGATGCGAGAGGGGCGACAGGTGGTCTGGGAATCCTATGGAACCCCCGTGTGGTGCTTTTATCGGGTTTCCTCGCCACCACATCCACTCTTTCAGTTTATTTCCATATTCTTGGGACTAGAATAAGGGGAGTCATCTCCAATGTTTATGGTCCCCTGAGGGTTGAACAGAAACCTACATTTCTGGAGTTGCTCACAGACCTAAAAGCCCTAGTTAAAGACAAAGCTTATATTATAGGAGGTGACTTTAACCTGATAAGAAGCCTTGATGAAAAAAAAGGAGGTATTCGGAACCTAAATGCCATGAGTACTCTCTTCAATAATACTATTAATGATCTGGACCTGATTGATGTCAAAACTTCCAATGGCATATTCACCTGGAACAATAAGCAGACACGAGACAAAGGGATAGCATGTAGACTTGATAGATTCCTTCTTTCAGAATCAGTCATGATGGCCAGGGGAAACCTCAAAGTGGTAGTCCTACTAGCGGCAGGGTTGGACCATTGGCCCATAATTCTGGAATGGGAAAATGTCGGAGTCAACCCTCATAGACCATTCATATTCGAGAAATTCTGGCTCCTCCAACTGGACTTCCATGAGAAACTCAAGGAATGGTGGGAGAGTTCCCCTCCTATTAGGGGCACTCGTATATACCAATTTCAACATAAGCTTAAATTCCTTAAAGGCCACATCAAGAAATGGAATAAGTAGTCCTTCGGCAACATCTTCCATGAAAAACAGGCCTTAGAGATCAAAATTAAGCAACATCAATCACACGTAATGATCAATGGTTACACTGAAGAACTGAGGCTTCAAGAAAAGGCCCTGTTGTAGGAATTCAATCAAAGAGAGAAACAAGAGGAAGTCTATTGGAACAAAAAGTCTAGAATTAAATGGCTCCAGGAAGGAGAACGAAATACTAGTTTTTTCCACAAATCGGCCATTCAACACAGACAGGGGAACATGATGGATAGACTGAAGAAGGAGGACGTAAGCATTGGTGAATCCCAGGAAGATTCGGAGGCCACCCTAAACTCTTATTTCGCCAAGATTCTTTAGGAACTGGAGAGAGATAAGGAGGAAGCTCAAAGAGAGGTGTTAAGTCACATTCCCAAGATCATCACGGAGGATCGTAACCAAATACTCGGAAAATCCATAGAGATGGTAGAGGTTGAAAATGCTGTTAAAAAAATGGCTAAAGATAAAGCACTGGGCCCAAATGGTTTCACCACAAACTTCTTCCATGCTGGCTGGGACTGGTTGAAAGAAGAAATTTGGGCCTTTGTGGAGGACTCTAGGAAATCTGGGAGTGTTCTCAGAGCTCTCAACTTGACTTTCTTAACTCTCATTCCAAAAGAAAGTGGAACATAGGACCCAATCAAATCAATACCGATCGCCTTGTGTAATGTTATCTAAAAAATCATTTCCAAGGTAATTGCTAATCATCTTAAACCACTCCTACCTCTTATTATTTCTCTAGAACAAGCAGGGTTTGTGGAAGGAAGACAAATCCTGGATGGCATTATTCTAGTCCATGAAACTATCCACTCCCTCAAAGCAACGAGGACTCCATGTATGCTCCTGAAACTTGACCTCTCCAAAGCTTATGATAAATTGAATTGGCAATTCCTGGCAGGTATCCTGAAATCTTTTGGTTTTGTGGAGGAATGGTCTAATTGGATCATGAATATGGTTTCCTCTGCTTTTTTCTCAATCTTGGTTAATGGATCACCCTCGAGTCCCTTCAATGCGACTCGAGGCATTAGACAGGGGGATCCCCTATCTCATTTCCTCTTCATAATTGTGGCAGAAGGGCTTGGCAGGATGCTCAAGAATAGGAGAGCAGCGGACATAATCCAGGGATTATCCCTAATACATGGGATGGACCCTCAGACCCATCAGCAGTTTGTGGAAGATAACATGCTGATAGGCCCCTCCTCGGTGCATGAAGCTAGGGGAATTAAAAAATGTTTGAACACCTTTCTGGAAGCTAGTGTCATAGAAATTAACAAAGAGAAACCCCAGACCTACTTCTTCAATACTCCCAGGATCACCAAGAGAAATATCCTTAGGATCTTGGAGTTTTCGGAAGGAAGCCTCCCCTCATAGTATCTTGGAGTGCCTATGGTAGAATTGACTATCAAACAAGTTTCCTGGAAAGAACTGGTGGAAAAAATTAACAAAAATCTCAGTCTCTGGACTTTTAGAGCTCTCAATTTCCCGACCAGGTTAATCCTAGTAAAATATGTTCTTCAGGCTATGCCCATTTATCTCTTCTCAGTGCTGGCAGCCCCGAAATCCATCATTAAGAAAATCAGGAATATTCAGAGGAACTTCCTATGGGGAGGAACGAAAGGCAATAGAAAATGGCCTCTTGTGGATTGGAAAACCATTTGCACCCTGAAAGCTGTGGGGGGATTGGGGCTCAGAGACCCACTTGATAACAATAAAGTTATGAGTGCAAAAATTTGGTGGAGATGGGTGAATTATGAAGATGAATCGTGGGATAAACTATGGCATCTGAGATATGCGCCCCAATGGACACAACAGTCCCTGGTTCAATTTGGAGAAAACCTACTCGGCTTTAGCATCTGGAAGATTGCCCAAGAAAATAGGGGATTGGCTCAAAATCATAGCTTCTGGGAAGTTTAGAATGGACAAAATGCAAGATTTGCAAGTGAAGCGCTGAACTAGGAACCACTAATCTCTTGTGGGGAAGATACCCCTTTGTTACATACCTTTCTCCAAAATAATTCCCTTGAAAAGGTGGCAGAGTTTTGGGATAACGGTAATGAAGACCAGATGTTCAGGAGATGGAAGGAAAGAAGTTAGTGGCAAGCTAAAGCTCCTGGGGAGGATATCGAAGAATTAATGACGGAGCTCTACGAGAAAAGGATAACCAAGAATGAGGACCTTGATAAGCTGAGATGGGGTTATGCCAATTCAGGCAACTTTAATCCCAAAGAAGCCCTAGGATTGCTAACAGGAACTCAGAACCTAGTACCAGACGCCAAGTGGGGAAACATTTGGACGGGTGGCTGGTGGCCCAAGGTCTCTGTCTTTTGTTGGCTGGTTATTAAACGTCACATCCTAACTTGGGATAACCTACAGATCAGGGGATTCCACAGTCCGTCGCGACGCTGCATGTGTGAAGAAAATAACGAGTCCATCAACCACATGTTGGATGAATGTAGAGTGGAAGATTCCTTATGGGAGAAAGGGGCATCAATCTTTAGGAAAAACACCGGGAACAGGGAGCGACCAGACATCACTATAGTTGACTGGCCTATTAAAAGTTTTAAAAACAAAATTGTGAACTGCCTTTGGGAACTCTTGCCAGGTTTCACTCTATGGGAAATTTGGAAAACCCAAAACAAACAAACCTTTGAGAACAAAGCTAGAAAACAAGAAGAGATATGGAATTCTATAGAAGCTCACCTGAAAGAAACCATCTCTCTGCAACTATGGATGTAGGAGGAATATTCTGCTGAAGCAAAAGAGAGAATCATACTGTATGATCTAGGGATCGAGGAATTACCTCCTAACAACTCGATAGCTTGATCTCCTCCTGTGCATGTTTCCATCCTGAACTACTGGCATGCTCCTCCTGCTGGTACTTTCAAGCTCAATGTGGATGGAGCAGCTAAAGGTAACCCAGGGCCCACTAGATATGGTGGCACTATTAGAAATCTGAAGGGAGATATTATTAGTTTGTTCTTGGGCTCCATAGGAATGAACATGAACAACATGGCCGAGCTTGAAGGCTTGATCAACGATTTGAAATGGGAAATGAAAATAGGTAAAACACCTTTGGTGGTGGAGGGGGACTCTTAGATCATCATTAACATTGCTCACAGACTTCAATCGGGAGCCTCAATGACCCAAGTTTCAAATAATTGGAGATGGGAGGGAAGGTTAAGCATCCTCAGGAAAATCCTTACAGGAGAGGATTCCGTTCTGCTGTTGCATGTTAAACGGGAAGGAAATAAGGTGGCAGATGCCATGGTGAATGTAGGGGTGGAGAGCAATTTGTCTTTCGATGCAGAGGAAGATGAGGATGGCGGAAAAACCCAACAAATTTATCATCGATGCTCAAAGTTGGCAGAAGACGATGCAGTGGGCAGTGGCAACATGTACCACATGATGCATGCGAATGACATCTGGCTCAGGACCTTTAAGGGGATGCAAACAGATGGCATGCCGACAATAGGGAGAGGGCCTACGAATGTCTCATTGGAAAACATGACAAGTTGGGAAAGTTTTCGATTGCCAGGTGTGGCGGGCCTAAACACACGGTAATGCATGCCTTAATACGCAGCTTTGGTACAGCTCACGTGGAGGTTTTGCAAGGTCATTTCAAGTCAGGCTTGTCAGCTCAGCTTTATAACAGATGCTAGGGGTGCCTTGATGCCCAATCCATGGGAAGTGAGGAAGGAAGGATGAGCAGGTACTGTGCTCACATTTGAAGTGGATAGATCGTTAAATATGGTGGAGGATAATATCCTCTGGCCCCCTACGAAACCTAAGGTGGCGAATCAGTTGCACACGGTGAGAGATCTGCTCAAGTGTGGGGAGTGGCAGACAATTATGCAAGCACGCAGAGAGTTAAGGGGTATGGCTGTGGTAGGGAGGCCATGGATGGCCCTATTTATATGGATTTGGAGGAGTCCAAGGCCTTATACAAGGCTCTGTTTATAATCCTTCTTATGCCCACTGGTTTCCTGTGTGTCTTCATCATGTTGCGGTTATGGAGGGCCCAAACCAAAGTGAGAGGCCCCAACCGGGGTGTTAGCCTCAGTGATGCTTCCCCTAGTGAAGTGGATGAACCGATGCCCCTCGGTAGAGGAATACCGGCCATTGCTCCTTTCAATTGGGGTGACCAACACATGGAAAAAACTCCCATGGCCATTGAGGCGTTCATAGCCATCATGGAAATCGATCTCCTGTAGGAGTTTGAGGCAATGATGGGCTTCCCACTGCTACCCAACCCTTTTGGATGGTGCGTATCCTGCTTTCCAGGGATATTCAAGCAAAAATACAGATTTCCCAAGGCATTCGAGATGCTATGGAAATAATTCAACGAGGGCAGTAGGAGAGTGCATCAGGGTTTCGACTCCTGGAACAGATAGCCCAAAACTTGTTGGTTAGCCCTGGTTCCAACACCACCAACCTAGGAAACACACTGGTGAATTCTCCAGCAAACGCCATGCCAACCCCCCAGGAGGATCATTACCAAGCCCCCCCAGTGAGGCTGGAAGTTAGGGGGAGACTCTCTGGTGGGATTCTGGGTCTCTGTGTTTTTCTGAGAAGTTCGGCTCACCGCCTGTGTCGAGGCGGTATATTTTTCTTTAGTATGGTTCTCGTCGGTTGTCTGTTAGGCTCTCAGGATTATAATGTAATAGGCCTAAGTTTTGTTTCAGGTAATATTCTACGGGGAAGCTTTTGCTTCAAAGATGTAAGGAACCATTTTTGGTTTTTGTCAGACAGGACAGGCATTTTCAATCCTAGTCTCTTTTTACTGAAGGTCATGCTCCAACGACCTCATGTATAGCCCTTCTCTATAACTTTTTTGTATTATAATAGACATTTCCAACTTGCTCATAATATATATATATATATATATATATATATATAGAAATAGAAGTCATAATAATAATAACAACAAACAATAATAATATAATAATATAATATTAATTAGTGAAAATGTGTAAATATTTATGAAGAGTTGCATTAGACATTCTTTAATAATTATATATACGGGAAATTCTATCTTGTAAATCATCACTTATCTATTATTCATATATTTATCCATTTATGGAGTTTCTATCCTATTTGCATTGAATTTTCCTATAAAAACAATATTTTACTGTTCCATAGTACAAAACTAGGAGGAAACGAGTGTCGTAGGAAAGAAAACTAGTTCCAAGCAGTGGAACATACCTATGCTCAATGCAAGGAAGCATGTCCAGGATAAGGAAACTCAAGGGGATGTATCCTCTAGGTATGGGGTGATCAAGCTGCAAAAGATATATGGAAGGATCTACTTGGATAGGATTGAGACAAGCTCAAGATATACGACTCAATAAACTGAAGCAGGGAGCTGACATAAGGCTCAATACGACAAGAGGATGCATGAAATGCAATTACAACTTGATAGAAGTGGGAGTCCCTATGGGAGATGAGAAGCATAAAGTTTAAGAAAGAATATGGGGTTCTTGCTCAAAGACATGGAAATACTACAAGGGACTCCTAAACATAAGAGAGGACTCTCAGCATGGGTACCAAATGGCAAAGCATGATCTATCTAGGGAACCCATGAATAGGAAGGCTCTACCACTTACATAATGTTACTTCTAATAGTAGTGTGAAGGTTTCATAACATCATGAAGTGGGTTCGTACCTATAGCTAAGGTGACATCGTCATAGGACAATGCACGATGTGTGAAAACAAGTGACCCTATCCTATATGCCAGTTTGAAGTTATGCCTGTTATAGACACGAACGAGTCAAAAGACATCGGCAAAAGTGCACCCAAAATGAATCCCTACACCACAATATTAGGCCAAAACATCTTATAAAGGTTAATAAGAGTCCAAACTATAGGCTAAGTGGGTAAAAATTTCAAAAGAAATTTGTTAAATAGTAAAAAATGACATTTTTACCATACCATTTTGTTTTTTTACCACAAATAGTGCATTTGGAGCCATTTGGACCACAAACTTCAACTGTCGATTGTGGGAGCTAGGAGCAATGAAATCATGAGCTGTCAAGACCATGTAAACCTTACTCTCATTCCTTATCAATTCCATGCATTTATTTTCATTTTCCATGGTGTATTTTTTAGTTTGGAGCAACCATAAATGGGTTTCCTAGGCCACACAGGTCACAAGCTATCGGGTCTCGTATAGGGCCTGATCTACGTGGGAAAACCATAGAAAACCCATGTACATATGCTATTGTTACCAAGAAAAGTCACATACAGGGCCACCTATACCCAATTTAATTGCAAAAACTCATCAAAATTTAATGTTTTTTGATAGGATGGTGCTGGAATGGAGGGAGTGTGAGCATGAGGATATGGATAGTGAAGTCCAATGAGACATAAGTGTTCAATAAACTCTAAAACAATGTGGATTATACAATTTTTGGAATTTTTGGGGCTTGAGGGTCCAACCAATACTTCTTTAGATGTTTGTTGACTACTTGGACCTAGACACAAAGGTTTTTTTAGCTAGATTGGATGCCCCTGAGACTAGAAGTGGAAGACATCTACTTCATTACTAGACCATCCCACTGAGGCGAGGTAGTAAACTTGCAGGATCGTGGGGTGGGAGGAGGGATCACCATTGAGGAGTATATTTCTATTTATTTCCTTTCGTATACTAAGAAGATCGGAAGCCAGGTTTTGGTGAACTCCATCCAGAGCCCGAGTCTCAAGGTGATAGTTCTGGTACTGGCCATAATAGTAGGGTTGTCATCACTCCATCACACTCTAGGATTCTCATGTTTTATTCAGTAGAGTGTATGAGACCTACAATGTATGATTGGATCACATCACTGATGAATTCTATGAAACAACACCTGATAGATTGCAAGTTGGGAAAGATAAAGAACTTCAGGTTCACCAACATGCTTAGCAATTTATTTTCAGAGCGGGTAATGGGAATTATCCCAAGATTCGAGGTTCCTCCACATAATATACAAGATTTGGACCAAACCCATTGGGAGGAGGTGATGCGATGATTAGGGGGAGGTCAGACATAGAGTCCTTTCCCACCATAATTCTACCACTGGTGGATGCGACAGATCATGGCCGTGGATGACTATGCCTATGCAGGGATCAACTTCCGTAGAGACCTAGGCATTCCATTACCATCGAGTGACGCATACGGTGACATAGTTAAAAATCCCAAATGTATTTTGAATAATTTTATTTTTTGTATTTTTGATATAATGGAATCAAAAACATGTTTTTGGTGGTATCATGTACTTACATTGATCATGTGTATGCAGATGTGGATCTGAGACAGTTAGATGGTTTCCCTTGACATCATTGGAGGGGATGAGGGGATGACATGATCGATGCAGATGCGGAGCGAACACTCCAAAACATACATGACAAATTCTGCAGAGTGACACACAAGGTGCCCATGGTGCAAGTCAAGGACTTGCTCGAGGCTATGCAAAGACATGTATGTGGAGTACCCCATCCATGGGTTAGACTATTTTGGTGGTTGGCCAATGCAGTTGTTTGTTACCATGATCATCACCCTAACCCACATGGTAGGATTCATAGATATACTTTTTGTATTGACCATATAGTTTTTTGGTGGTTTAAAGCCCCAATTTTGTGTCATGATATTTTGTACCGTGACACCATTTTGAACTATATTCGGAAATAAAAAACTTATAGTGATCAACTTGATGTATTTACATGTGTGTTTAAATATGAATGGAATGTATATGCTTCGTTATTGATGTAACAAATTCCAGTCTATAACATAATTTGCATAAGAATCGACAACATGATTGTAAAGCCTAGGAATATGAATGTATGTTATGTAGTCAAATTGTCATTCTAACAATATTACTCGTAAGAACCTTCATAATAAAGTTGGATCCCTGATATGGTACACACCATTTAACTGTAGAAATTCAGGCCAGTAGTAGATTAATTTTACCCACAACAATTATCAATTGATCATGCAAAATTGCTAACAAGAGAGACTGAATATGGAGCTGTAACACAAAATTATATTAACTGAGTGTACAATAGCCAACCCTGTAATAACATAGGTTGTTGAATATATAGAATACATCAAGAGTTCGAATGCATAAGGAGGCATCCAAAACTAGCATAAAGCAGGCTTACTCAAAATAGGCAAATCCCCCATAGGTGTAAAAAGCTGATCCCAAATCTGTCATGGAGCTCACGAATTGGAAAGCTAAAGAGTATTGGAATGGCAGCTCATACATGCTTTTGCATGGAGAAAAGAGAGGAGGATGTGTAGGACAAAAAACAAGTCAACCTCACCTAGTCTAGCTTTTCCTTTTGCCTTAAAACACTGAAAAAGCAGGCAATAAAGCAGAAAAAGCAGAAGGGTGCCTAGGAGGCCAGGAATAAAGTAGATTTGATTCCTAAGGCTTTCCCAAGCACTACATGAGTCAAAGATGGCAAGTTTGACCTCTATGGATAGGCAAATAGCAACTTGCACAAGGTGGGACACATGAACTAGGCAAATAAGACAAAAATAAATGAATTAATGTCTAAGTGGGTAAACTATGGGTTGATTATTCTAACACCCCCCCTTAATCCTGACTTTATGAGTAATAAATAAAAAATATAGGGCCTAGAAACAATGCTTAGTCACCCTTTTACATATTGCAAGTCCATACAACCAAGGAAAGAGGCAAAACCAACTTGGGAAAATCCTCCCTTAAACATGGACTGTAAAACAAAATTGTAGAATCTTGTCTCCACTCATGCCTTTATAGCATGATCAGCAATCCCCAGCAGTGATTTGAGATTGCTGAAGGTCTTCTCACAAAATTCTTTGGTGAAGATATCAGCTACTTGTTCTGAAGATGAACAGAAGAGTAGGTGAATGGTGCCATCATGCACAAGCTTTCTGATGTAGTGCATGTGAATCTCAATGTGTCTAGTTCTCTGCTTTTGAACTAGATCTTTGCATATTTGAATGGTACTCTGGTTATCATAGTAGATGGTAGTTGAGTACTCAGGTTCGAAACCACACTCTCCAAGTAAGCCCTGTAACCATAAACACTGAGTTGCTGCATTAACAACTCCTCTGTACTCAGCTTCTGTAGATGAGAGTGCAATGGCACTTTGTTTCTTTCTTGACCAGCTGATTGGCCCTTCTGCAAGAATGAACACATATCCTCAAGTGGACTTTCTGTCTGTGCTATCACCTGCCCAATCACTGTCAGTAAATCCAATCAAATCAAGATCAGATTTTGCCTTATAGAAGATCCCATGTGTCCTTGTTCCCTGAACAAAGTTAAGGATCCTTTTGGATGCTTTCCAATGGATCTCATGAGGATGATCCATGAATCTAGAAGCCACACTTACTGCATAACAAATATCAGGTCGAGTATGTGTCAAATACAATAAACATCCAATCAATTGTCTATACAGTGTATTGTTTACCATCGGTGGAGAATCATCTTCCTCCAGCTTCACTCTTGAAAGGAAAGGAGTTTTGCTTGCTTTGCAGTCTTGCATTCTGAATTTGATCAGAAAATACAAGGCATAATTGGACTGGTGCACCTTTATTCCAGCTTTGGATTGAGAGATCTCAAGCCCCAGAAATTGACTTAAGAGCCCCAAATCTGTCATGGAGAAGGCTTGGTTCATAGCTCCTTTTAAGGAAGCAATCTCAGCCTGTGAGCTTCCTGTAATGAGGAGGTCATCAACATATAACACAATGATCATTAATGAACCATTAATATACTTCAAATAGACATTTGGATCTGATTTGCACCAAACAAAATTCAGAGATAGCAAGAAGCTATCTATCTTGGCATACCAAGCCCTGGGGACTTTCTTTAGCCCATACAATGACTTTCTCAACCTGCACACAAGAGAAGGGTTAGTAGAAAAACCTTGAGGCTTCTACATATATATCTCCTCAGTGAGATCTCCATTCAGGAAGGCACACTTTACATCCATATGATGTACCTCCCATTGCCTTGAGGCTGCAATAGCTAGAGCTAGCCTGATGGAATCCATCTTTGCCACTGGGGAAAAGGTCTCATTGTAATCGATGCCATGAACTTGTGAGTAGCCTTTAGCTACCAATATAGCCTTGTACTTCAGTGGTGAACCATCAGCAGCAAATTTTGTCTTATAGACCCACTTACACTGTACTAACTTTCTTCCTGGAGGAAGATCCACTAGCTCCCATGTGTTGCTCTTCTGGAGTGAGCTGAACTCCTCCTTCATGGCAGCTTGCCATCTTGGATCTCCTGCTGCTTCTTAATATTTTTGAGGATCAGACTCCACCATCAAATAGAATTTTTCAGCAAACATAGGATCCTTCATGCACAGACCACTCTCAAATTGAGATCTAGTCCTCCTTGGGTCATTGGGATCCCCAGCTAGCTCTGCTGCTGCATGTAGTGTCTTGTCTGCCCATTTAGGCCTTGTGGGGCTGTTTGGGTCTGCAATAAACTCATCTCCATTAGACAAATCAGAATCAGCATGTTCAACAAACTCTTTACTTACTTCTTGAGGTTTAGGTGGTGAAGAGGCTTCGCCAACTTCCACTTCTGCAAGGGGTTCTTCTTCAAACTGAACGCACCTTTCAATGAAGGCTTTGTTTGTGCTCAAGTTTATCAACTTGTACCCTTTTGAATCTTTAGAGTATCCAACAAAAATACACTCTTGGCTTTGGGGCTGCAAAGCCTTCCTCTTCTCTGTCGGGATTCTAGCCCATGCCTTTGAGCCAAAAATCCTGAAATGGGTCACATCTGGCTTGTGCCCACTCCATGCTTTGAAGGGAGTCATGCCATCAAGCTGTTTGTGAGGCACCCTATTCTGGATATAGGCTGCACAGTTGATAGCTTCGGCCCAGTACTTTGGTGGCAAAGTTTTGGCCTCCATCATGCATGTTGCCATCTCCTTCAGTGATCTATTCTTCCTCTCAGCAACACCATTTTGCTGTGGTGTGTAGGGGATAGAATGCTGCATCTGAATACCTGCATATACACAATAGTTAATAAACTCAGACTTGACATACTCACCACCATTGTCAGATCTGAGGACCTTGAGTTTCCTTCCACACTGGTTTTCAACCAAAGCCTTAAAGACTTTGAATAGGCCAAAAACTTCAGACTTGTGTTTCATGAAGTGAACCCAACAATACCTGGAAAAATAATCAATAAAGGTCACTGCATATTTGGCCTGACTCATGGACATATGAGGGAATGGGACAGCAACATCACTGTGAATCAGCTTGAGGGGTGCAGAGGTTCTCTCATGACTAGCTTTCTCAAATTTGTGCTCTGGGTGTTTTCCTAGGATACAACCTTGGCAGACTCCTTTGGAAATTTTTATCTTGGGCAACCCTATGACCATATCTTTTTCACTAAGATCAGATAGATACTTGTAATTTAGATGGCCAAATATTTCATGCCATAGCTTGCTAGCTTCATTAGCATGGATAAGAAGAGCAAAGGGGTTTGAGTAAGGTAGGAAGTGTGAAAACATGTATACCTTTTGAGCATGAATCGCTACTCCTTTTGCAATGACTCTACCACTTGAGATTTCTGTGATCTCAACTTCATCGGGGGAGAATATGAATTTCTTAGGAGACCCAGTGTGGGTCATCTGGTACACTGACAGAAGGTTGGAGGCGAGACCAGGGACATACAGCACATTGTTGAACTGCCCATGATCAAGATCTATTCTTCCTTTGCCCATACTTTCAGTGAGAGAGTCATCTCCCAGTACAATAGATGGTCCTTTCGACTTATCCAGTGAGGAGAAGGCCTCCTTAGTCAAAACCATGTGTCTTGAAGCTCCAAAATCAATGATAAAACTGGGTGAGCTTGATGTGCCAACAACCAATTCATGAACTCTCTCTCTGTCATCTGAACTTGATCCTCCTTCTCTCTTCTTTGAGCTTTCTGGAAGGGAGATGCCATTCTTCTCCAGGATTTGGGTCAGCATATCAATTTGCTTTTTCATACAAGAGCTTTCAGTGTGATTTCCCTTCGAACAATATGAGCACTTGTTCATTTCACCTTTGTTTTTCTTCTTCTGGGTATTTTTCTTGGGACCTTGTTGATCCTCTGGAGACTGCTTCTTGTCTCTCTTTTGCTCAGGTGGATTTTTAGCTTTCTTTTTTCTTTTTGAATCCACCCTCGAATCTCCAGCAATCAAAGCTTGATCTTTGGATGGTTTGATGGTGCCCATCATCACCAGCTTGTCTTGTTCTTGTGTGAGAGATTCCATGAAATCTGCAAGGCTAGGCATCTTCCAGGTTCGAGCTGTGAGTTTTGTGGCATAGAAGGTTGAAACAAATACTGAGTAGTCAGGTCCTAGCTTTGACAGGATGGCCAATACGAGCCGATCATCTTTATTTTCGATACCACACTGCTTCAGCTGCAAAACTAGTGCTTTGAACTTGGAGAAATATAGCTGCAGGGATTCAAAGCTACTGGGACTCAGACAAATCAGCTCATTTTCGATCTGATGTCCCCTCATCTCATCTGTCTTTCCAAAAATATCAGAAAGCTTCTCCCATACTTGATCCGGTGAAGTTAATCCATCGAGATGGAAAAGGAGGTCTTGGGAAATACTAAGACATAGGAGGCCATAGGACTCATCTCTCTGATTGTGCCATTTGATCTTCTCTGCAGCAGCATTGGGCTCTACTTCTGTAGCCATAGTCACCCTGTAGAGGCCTTTCACTCTCAACAAGATCTCCATCTCTGCTTTCCATTCAAAATAGTTGAAGGGAGTCAAGATAGTTTTCTGTGAATCCATAGCTTTAGAAAATCTGTCCCGGCTGTCAGTAGAAGGCTCCCAGTCTTGATGTCGAACCTGCAAAACAATTTTTGAAGGAGAGTAACAACCTACAATGGCTCTGATACAATGTAGAAATTCAGGCCAGTAGTAGATTAATTTTACCCACAACAATTATCAATTGATCATGCAAAATTGCTAACAAGAGAGACTGAATATGGAGCTGTAACACAAAATTATATTAACTGAGTGTACAATAGCCAACCCTATAATAACATATATTGTTGAATATATAGAATAC
Source organism: Pseudotsuga menziesii (assembly GCA_001517045.1). Classification (NCBI taxonomy): domain Eukaryota; kingdom Viridiplantae; phylum Streptophyta; class Pinopsida; order Pinales; family Pinaceae; genus Pseudotsuga; species Pseudotsuga menziesii. The sequence goes on along the minus strand of LPNX010274944.1, from coordinate 277,132 downwards.
ATCAAGAGGTCGAATGCATAAGGAGGCATCCAAAACTAGCATAAAGCAGGTTTACTCAAAATAGGCAAATCCCCCATAGGTGTAAAAAGCTGATCCCAATTATGTCATGGAGCTCATGAATTGGCAAGCTAAAGAGTAGTGGAATGGCAGCTCATACATGCTTTTGCATGGAGAAAAGAGAGGAGGATGTGTAGGACAAAAAACAAGTCAACCTCACCTAGTCTAGCTTTTCCTTTTGCCTTAAAACACTGAAAAAGCAGGCAATAAAGCAGAAAAAGCAGAAGGGTGCCTAGGAGGCCAAGAATAAAGCAGATTTGATTCCTAAGGCTTTCCCAAGTGCTACATGAGTCAAATATGGCAAGTTTGACCTCTATGGATAGGCAAATAGCAACTTGCACAAGGTGGGACACATGAACTAGGCAAATAAGACAAAAATAAATGAATTAATGTCTAAGTGGGTAAACTATGGGTTGATTATTCTAACATTAACTGTGACACAATGAGTTGTGAGTCAAGATGAAATTCAAGAGATCGAACACCATTGGAGATGGCATTGCGTAGTAACTCAATCAAAACACTATATTCAACAACTTTGTTTGATGATGGTTGAAGGCACACACCTCCTGAAGACACCACATGACCCTTAGGTGTGTAAATGACCCAAGCAATTGAAGCTAAGTTATGGGTATGGAAACTGGAACCATGAATGTATCCTAGGTATATCAAAGATTCTGTCGACATCTACCACAATAAGGGGAATCACGTGAACAAACGGAATCACTACAAGGGAAGCAAAAGTAAACTATGCAACTGTACAATAATATATAAGATATTAGCCTCGACTGAGAATTATGCATAGTATTTTTTGAAATAGAGCCCATTTATAGGCTCTTCCAAGGCTATCCCTTCATAATCCTCTAACTCGTAGGATCCCTTATCCAAGACATGTTTTACTACGTAAGGCCCATACCACTTGGGGTTGAACTTACCCACCCCTAATGGTTCGCTAGCTTGGTCATACAGGAGGACCAAGTCACCTTCATTAAATATATAGGGACATACATACTTATCGTACCGATCCTTCACACAATGCTTATTAATATCAAGAGCCACTACGACATCCTGACGATGCTCATCAAGGTACTCTAAGTGGACCAAACATTCTTCCAACTCAGAAGTCTCTGGTAAGAACTCTATGGCTAGTTTCAACGTAGTAATTTCACATTCAACTGGTAAAAATGACTCCACCCCATGTACTAGTTGATATGGATAAAACATAGTGGCAGTCTTAATTGTGGTTCGGTAAGCCCATAAAGAAAAGTAAATAATAATGTGCCAATTGGTCTTGCTTTATCAACGATTCTTTGTAGAATGGACTTAAGGTATTTGTTTATAGCTTCAACCTACCCATTCGCTTGATGATAATAAGAAGAGGAGTACTCTTGCTTATATCCAAGTTTCGAAGATAATTCGTTGATCATATTATTTTGAAAGTGCCTTCATGGTCAGTGATAAGCTCCCTCAGGATACCAAATCGAGTGATGATCTGGTTGAGTACGAAATGAGCGGCCGTCTCACTGTCAGATTTAACAGTAGGCATAGCCTCTGCCCATTTTTTGAAATAGTCTACGACCACTATGATGTGATGGTGACTCCTAGACGAAGCTAGGTTTCCATCCATAAAGTACACCCCCCACTTGGTGAAGGGAATGACATTGATAATAGGATGTAATGGGGCGGGATATGAGCACACATTCCCTGCAAACACCTAGAAAGGGTGGAAATTCTTGACCGCATTAACGCAATCTTTAAATATTGATGACCAATAATAACTCACTCTAAGGATATTTTGAGCTGTAGCAAGCCTAAATAAATGACCACCACACACCCCACCATGGCAATCATTCAACATAGTCTCAGCCTCATCATGAGTCAAACATTGACGCAAAATGGAATCCACCCCATGGAGATACAATGTGTCATCGATAATAAGGTAGTTATTAACATTATTCCATAAACATTGACGTTCATCCCAAGAGAGGTGAGGAGGAACCTTCAAAGTATGTAGGTATATGATGATATCACCATACCAAGGGTCCACGGTCAAAATAAGGAATATATGCTAACCAAAAAAGGAATCTTCATGAATTTCGTCTTCATCCAAACTAGGGAGATACAACATGAGATATGCAAAAACTAATGATTTCTTTGACTTTGTCGAAACAAACTTGAGATTAAATTATTGCAAAATAACAATCCATTTATTGTACTTTCCCCCTATTATTTGTCTAGTCAAGACAAGCTGAAACAAATTGGTATGAGCTATGACCTTAGTTTGGTGTATTAATCTTACACAGTGATCTAGGGACTAAAAAATAGTCTCATCAAAGATTAATTAACAAATAACTCATGAAATGGTGTAAATCGGGCTAAGGAATGAGTAGCCGCACTGTATATTCAATAAAGAATGAATAATAACATTACAATGTTATGCTACAAGCATGACTGAGAAGCAATTCGAATTCCTAAGGAGGTCATTTGAATTGAATGAGTGAGTCTAACTTAACTGAATGTAAGCCACAATCAACACTCAAGTTAACCACTGATCAAAACCCTAATTGACTTAACTAAGCCCTAACTAAATTCAGAGTGCAATAAGAGATCAGACACATGTCATAGCAAGCCAACCATCAAGTGGTAGCACTTCAATGACTCCAATGAACCCCGATGAGGTTAACTGAAGTGTAACTGAACATTAGAAGTGGTTGGAGGTGCCCCTGTTGACTCTAGTTCATTAAATAATCAATTTAATGAAGGGAGGCACCTTCACTACCCTGTTTAACTGATTGTAACCATAAGTTAGCAATTGGGTGCATTAATATCACTCAGATCATCCCCGGAGTGCTCCAGTTAGCCTCCCCGATTGTAGGAGAAGGATAATTTAGTCTCCTTGACTGAAGGTAGGCATGGATGTGATCTAGATGATGACATTTAATGCTCCATTGATGTTAATTAAGCCAATAATACTTAGGATAGTGGTTTAACTAGGCCAAATTGACCAAAAAGAGTGTGTAAGGTGGTAAATGTCTCCAACACCCCCCCTTAAGCTATACTCAGGAGGAGTTAGAAAACATAAATGTATAAAAATGCTAGGGCCTTGGAAATTAAGGCCATAAGGTCACCCTGTACAATGCTGAAACTGAAACAATGCTTAAAAACAAACTAAGTGAGGAAAAGAGGGAAAACCCAGTGGGAAAAACCCCCCCTCAAGCTAAACACTGAAAGTAGTCTGAATCACCCTAATGAACTCACCCCCAATAGTGAATGGAGGTAAGTGAACTTCTTTTTTGAAAATCTCTTGGTGAAGATGTCTGCAATCTACTCATCATTCGAGTAGTATTGCAGAATGATGGTACTGTCATGCACTAGCTCTCTGATGTAGTGCATGTGGATCTCTACATGCTTGGTACTCTACCTGGTAACTGGATCTGTGGATATATTAATAGCACTTTTATTATCACAAAAGAGGATAGTGTACAAAGTACTACCAAGATCAAAATCTGAAAGAATGCCTTGCAACCAAACTGCTTGGATGCAAGCATTCACCGCTCCTCGATACTCGGCCTTTGCTGAAGATAGTGCTATGGAAGCATGATTTTTGCTATACCAGAAAATGGGGCCACCACCAAACATGAATACATATCCATAAGTATACTTTCGATCAATAGAATCACCCGCCCAATCAAAATCTGTGTATCCAACCAACTCTAGCTCGAAGTCTGCAGCATAGTGAATGCCGTAGGTCCTGGTTCCCTGAATATACTAGAGGATCCTCTTGGCTACCTTCCAATGAAGATCATGCAGCTGCTGCATATATCTTGATACAACATTCATGGCATAACATATATCATGCCAAGAATGTGTCAAGTACAACAAGCTACCAATCAGCTGTCGATAGATAGTGTAGTCCATGGGAGGTGTGCTTTTTCCTTCTTCAAGGCTAATCCTTAAAAGGAAAGGGAATGTTACAGGCCTACAATCAGCCATGTTAAACTTGACTAATAGGTCTGAAATGTATTTGGACTAAGTGACCATAATCCCATCAGAATTTTTCTCAATTTTGAGCCCCAAAAATTGTTTTAGGAGCCCCAAATCACTCATTTCAAAGGCATTGTGGAGAGCAGTTTTGATGGCTGAAATGGAGGCAACTGTGCTACCTGTGATCAGTAATTCATCAACATATAAAACAATAATAATTATATTACCATAATACTGCTATAAATACACATTTGGATCTGATCTACACCTTTGGAAGTTTTGCGAGAGAAGGAAGGCATCCATCTTGGAATACCACTCTCTTGGGGCTTGTTTTAACCCATATAGTGACTTCTTTAGCTTGAAAACCAAATATGTATCAGTGATGTAGCCCTCAAGATTCTTCATGTAAATCTCCTCATGAAGATATCCATGGAGAAAGGCTGACTTAAAATCCATATGATGCACTTCCCAGTGCTTGGATGTCGAAATTGCCAAAACTAGGCGGATGGAGTTCATTTTTGCAACCGATGTAAAGGTCTCATGGAGGTCCACACCTTGGACCTGAGAGAAAATTTTTTCCACCATCCTTGCCTTATATTTTCAGGTGCTTCCATCAGCAACAACCTTGGTCTGAAACACCCACTTGCATTGAACCAATTTCATTCCCAGAGGAAGAGAAACTAGCTCCCAAGTAGTGTTTTTTTGAAGAGAATTCATCTCTTCATCCATGGAAACTTGCCATCTCGAATCCTTAAAAGCATGGTAGTAGGATTTTGGATCTGAACTAATCATCAAATATCAATTTTCAGACAGCAAATTATCAGGACAAGAGGGCACAATACTTGCTCTTTGGAAATCAAACCGGGTTCTCCTTGGATCATCCGGATTTCCAATGTTATCTCCTGCGGAGGAGAGTGTCTGTCGGGCCCATGTGGGAAGAGGATTTTGCAATTCAGGTTCTGATTTATCATTTTATGTTTGTTGCACACTGATATCAGAAATTAAAGGATCCAAATCAGGGTCATCACCCCCAATTTCATCATCCAAATATTCAGTAGAATAGGAAGGAAATTCAACAGGTTTCTCCTTCACTAGTTCCACCTCCTGAAGAGGCTCATCGAACTTGACACTTCTCTCATTGATGATATGTTTTGTTTTGATATCCAGAAGCTTGAAAATTTTTGATTAATTAGAATACCCAATAAACAGACATTCGATGCTTTACGGTTGCAAATCCCTTCTTTTATCAAGTGGAATCCGGACCCATGCAGTGGACCCAAACACCCGCAGGTTCGACACATCCATCTTGTGTCCGAAGTATGCTTCGAAAGGGGTATTCCCTTTCATGGATGATTGTGGAAACCTGTTCTAAATGTATTCTATAGCATGCATGGATTCATCCCACAAATTTGCAGCCAACTTCTTAGATTCCAACATACATGTGGTCATCTCCTTGAGAGACCGATTCTTCCTTTCCGCTACTCCATTCTGTTGGGGAGTGTAGGGAATTAAATGTTGGACCTGAATACCACTTTGGAAGCATATGTGTAGAAACTCATTACTAACATACTCTCTGCAATTATCATATCTCAATATCTTGATCTTAATCCCAGAGGCATTTTCGATCAAGGCCTTCAATTCAATTTTTTTTCACATACTTCAGACTTCTTTTTGAGGAAGAAGACCCATGTGTACCTTGAAAAATCATCAATAAAAGTTAGAAGATACCTTGATCCATTCATGGATGTGACAGGCCTTGGACTGCTAATATCAAAATGTATCATCCCCAATATGCATGTAGCTCACTTTTCCTTCCCCCGATCGAACTTGTGCTTAAGGTGCTTTCCAACCACACAGCCCTTGCAAATTCCAATGGTTGCCTTGATGACCGAGAGGCCTTCAACCATGAGTTTTTCTGTAATTGCTGAAAATATTTGAAATTCAGATGGCCAAACCTTTCAATCCACAGCCTACTAACTTCATTTCCATGAGTTAGCAGAGCGGTGGGCTTTGCATCCGCAACAAAGTGAGAGAACTCATAGGTTCTTGCATGATGGTTTGCAAGACCTTTGGCAACGAGTTTCCGGGATGCAAATTCTGTTATCTCAACATCATTTGGGCTGAAAGAAACTCTCTTAAGCACTCCTATATGTGTCATCTGATAGACACTAAGGAGATTTGATGCCAGAGACGGTACATATAAAACATTAGAAAAATAGTCATTCTCAAGATCAACAATACCTTGTCCTTCTGAAATGATGGTGGAGTCATCTCCCATGTGGATGGGGATGGATTTTCTAGTCTCCAAGGATGAAAAGGAGTCTATTTCAGCCATCATGTGGTTTGAATCTCTAGAATCAATCAAGAGTGCTTTGGAATTCAAAGTTCTTTCCGTGAGGGAATGACCTTTTTCATGCTGTGGTTCCCGATCTTGCTGATCTCTCCTCCGAAATATTTTTGGAAGATTGATGTGATTTCTCTCAAGGAGAAAGGTAGCTTCATCAATATTCTTCTTCATGCAGGCATGTTTAGGGTGGAAGCCCTTCCCGCAGTATGAACACTTGAATTTTTCCTTCCCATGATGCCCTTTTCCTTTGTTCTTCCTTGAGCTGGAAGATTCATCATGCTGCTGGTTTTCAACCTTAGGATTAGGAGCTTCGAATTTAGTTTTTGGATTCTTCTACTGCTTTCCTTTACCCTTCAGATATTTGGGCCCCAAGACATGGAGGGATTGATCACGGGAGGATATGATGATCCCCATCTGGAAAAGCTTATCATGTTCACTTGTTAGGGACTCAATGAAGGCATTGAGTGTAGGAATCTTCCATCCAAGGGTTGTGAGCTTCCCCACACGGAATGTAGAGACAAAAACTGAATAATCAACTCTAAGTTTGGAGAGTATGGTGATGACGAGATGATCATCCACCTTCTCCACTTTGAATTGCTTCAAGAGTAAGACAGTGTGCTTGAACTTTGTGAAAAAATCATTCATGGTCTCGAAATTGGAAGGCTGGAGAGACATCAATTCATTTTCAAGCTGGTAGAATCTCAAATCATCCTGCTTTCCATATAGGGATTCCAATTTGTCCCAAATTTCTTTTGGAGTCTTCAATCCTTCAAGATGGAAAAGGAGATCCTGAGAAATAGAGAGGGACAAGAACTCGAATGCTTCATCCTTCTTGTTCAAGAATATTGATTTCTCTATTGTAGAACTAGTAGGCTCATATTCAGTGTCCATGGTGACTCTACAGAGTCCTCTAGAGTGCAGCTAAATCTCCATATCTCCTTTCCATGAGTGGAAATTGTATGGAGTCAAAATATCTACTAAGGAGGCCATCTGGATCTGCTGGAGCGAATGCTTCACCTGTAGAAAACCTGAAAATCACAACAAAAAGGGAAATGTAAGGTTAGACAGCCTGCACATTTTAGGCTTTCATCACACCCAACATAGTCAATTAAGAAATCTTGATCAACAAGTTATTTACTTGGGGTATTAAGTGGTAAGCCTTGGCTTCTGGTGCAATGCAGGATTTTTGAGCTATTGCTCAATTTTCATGCAGAAATCTGTCAAAAAGCTTGTTTTTTAAGAGATAGAGCTTCATCCCACCGTGAGATTTAATACCATATTAATCTTGCACAATGATCTAGGGACTAAACAATAGTCTCATCAAAGATTAATTAACAAATAACTTGTGAAATGGTGTAAATCAGGCTATGAAATGAGTAGCCGCACTGTATATTCAATAAAGAATGAATAATAACATTACAATGTCATGCTACAAGCATGAATGATAAGCAATTCGAATTCCTAAGGAGGTCATTCAAATTGAATGAGTGAGTCTAGCTTAACTGAATGTAAGCCACAGTCAACACTCAAGTTAACCACTGATCAAAACCCTAATTGACTCAACTAAGCCCTAACTGAAGTCAAAGTGCAATAAATGACTGAGTCTCAACTGAAAGAGATCAGACACATGTCACAACAAGCCAACCACCAAGTGGTAGCACTTCAATGACTCCAATGAACCCCAATGAGGTTAACTGAAGTGTAACTAAACATCAGAAGTGGTTGGAGGTGCCCCTGTTGACTCCAGTTCATTAAATAATCATTAAATAACCAATTTAATGAAGGGAGGTGCCTTCACTGCCCTGTTTAACTGATTGTAACCATCACTTAGCAATTAGGTGCATCAATATCACTCCGATCACCCTCGGAGTGCTCTAGTTAGCCTCCCCGATTGTAGGAGAAAGCTAAGTTAGCCTCCTTGACTAAAGGTAGGCATGGATGTGATCTAGTTGATGAAATTTAATGCTCCATTGATGTTAATTAAGCCAATAATACTTAGGATAGTGGTTTAACTAGGCCAAATTGATCAAAAAGAGTGTGTAAGGTGGTAAATGTCTCCAACATGGCGAAGCAAAATATAATGTCTCAACCACTGTACTACATGAATATTCTCTAAGGATAGCTTCTCGACATGACTATATCAAAGTTCAACATCAATGAGATTCCAACAAAGATAATAGATAATGTTCTCTTAGAGCTCATCGTCCTCTTGAACCAAAACAATCCCAATTGTCTCTTGAGACGTGACCACATATAATAGGAAATCACAGTTGTAGTTAGGTGGATAAAGAATGAAGGCCAATGCCAAGGATTTCTTAAGTGCATCGAAGGACTCCTGGGCTTGCTCATCCCATATGAACAGAGCATCCTTATTCAAAAGGCACATTAAACCCTTGGTCAAATTGGCGAAATTCACAACAAATATTCATAAGAAGTTAGCCATCCCTTGGAGATTTTGTAGATGTCTAATCATGCGCGGGGGATGAAACCATAGTATTTCCTCAACCTTTAGAGGATTGACCCTAATACCCTCCTTAGAAATGATAAACCCTAATAACCAATCCACTCTGAAACAAAATATGCACTTTTGAGGGTTTGATTAGATTTGATAACGACGACATATTTCGAAAACCAAGTGCAAATGGTTTGGATGATCCCCTCTCAAACTAGAGTGAGAAGCTAAATTGTCCAGGTAGAATTCGATAATACTCTTAAGGCCATAAAAATAAAAGGTCATATCCCGCTGAAATGTAGCTCCGATGTTTTTAAGGCTTAAAGGCATCTTCCGGTATGAAAATGTACCCAATGAAAAATGAAAGCAGTCTTGTGTTGATCCTCAGGTTTAATTTGTATTTGGTTATACCCTGAAAAATCGTCCATAAATGAGTATACTTCACTCTTGGCACACTCATCCAAAATATGATCTATGAATGGTCGGGGGAAATTATCTTTCATACATGCCTTATTTAGGTCTCTAAATTCAATGCACAAATAGATAGTTCCATGCTTATTATCTACCAGAACAAGATTGGATACCCATTTAGTCAAGGGAACCAGATAGATAAAGCCATTTTTTAGTAACTTTTTTATCTCAGCATTAATGGTAGGCGCCTTACGAGGGGTTAATCACACGTAAACACCATCAAACTGGCTTAACATTAGGAAATTTTTTAATCTCATGCTCGACAATATGAGGGTCTATTCCCGACATCTCATCATATGACCAAGCGAAAAAATCATGAAATTCTTTAAAAAAGATTAGTGTATTCCTTAATTGCATTCGGAGAACAACCTACACCAATGTAAACATTCTCTATCTTGCCAGAAATCTGAGAAATGTTGATAGGAATCGTAGGTGATAAGTTCACCATGTTCCCTTCTCAATATACACCGTGATTTTCTAATGGGACCACAAGACAACCAATATTCTCGTTAAGTATCGACCTAAAGTCATCACGCTCGATCTATTCGAGCTCCGAGATGAAGTAAGAATGATGGTGTAACTCCTCCCAAGGATATTATAGACCATTCATGGCATCGAGAATCACTTTTTTTAAAGTAAAAATATCATCGAGGAAATCATGTGAGCATTAGGATGCAACCGCCCAAGTAGGCAGTGCAAAGAGATCCTCATCTTCCATTCGTGAAGAGGAAGGACCAGGGTCTACAATGGGATCAATAACAACTTGATAAGAAACCTCTATTGTAGACAACAACATCTCCATCTTGGTAGGTCTAGGGTCCTCATCCGAAGTGCTTGGAGAAGGGAGAGTCCAAGGGTCATCCAAATACACAGTGTGAAATGGGACTGAACTCAATGATGATGAATCACTACCAAGAGTGGAATCAATAACTAGGATTGGTGCTACAATATTAAACAATCCCTTTAATGATGGATACATTCCAACACAAACATTCTCAGTTGTCAGTTGAGAATTGTCAATGGCTAGGATGGTGGATCCCAACGATGCAACTGGACTAGAACTATCAAATGAAATCTGGTCGATCGTGAAAATTTGATCCTCAAAAGGGAATCAAATGACACGCAAAATGAAAGACATGATCACTTTCATAGTGTAGATCCAATTTCAAGCCAGTAAAAAATTGTAGTTAAGGGGCACATCAAGCACCTTAACCTCGATCGACATGGTATTCCCTCCCAACTAGACTTGGAGAGGGAATAATACCATGTTGCTGAAATAAATGTCCATCGAATGCAGTCAACATGGTTATGGATTTTGAAAACATGGGTGAAGCAAGGCCTTTCCAACAAGCTAGAGAAATCACAAAGGCCACAAGACCTTCATCAACCACTATGCATTTGATCATGCTATTCATACACTCCACATGGACTAAAAAATCCACATGGTAAGTAAAGAGAGGCTGTACCTCGCGGGTTTCAAATATAACTGTAGTGGAAGGATTGGAATCAACCATCCCAAGGGAAGTCAACAATGCTCTCCTCTGCACAGGACAAGTATGAATAACTTCAAGAGCTAAGAAATCGCATAGGGAGTCTGACCCAAGTCCTCGATAATAGAATAATGCCGGGTGACTCGAGCATTGGGATTGTGTCCCGAGTGCTTTAGGAATCCCTTAGGTATACGAGGCATATATTCAAGCTTTTTGATATGCAAATATTTCTTAGGAGGTGTAGGCTCTTTACCCAAGTGGGTCTGTGATGGACCGTAATATTTTTTGCGAGTCACAATGTTAGCGACATACATTATTGTTAGAATAATCAAACCCATAGTATTACCCACTTAGACATTAATTCATTTATTTTTGTCTTATTTGCCTAGTCCATGAGTCCCACCATGTTCAAGTTGCTAATTGCCTATCCATAGAGGTCAAACTTGCCATCTTTGACTCATGTAGCGCTTGGAAAATCCTTAGGAATCAAATATTCTTTATTCCTGGCCTCCTAGGTGCCCTTCTGCTTTTTTTGCTTTGTTGACTGCTTTTTCAGTTTTTAAAGCACATAAGGAAAGCAAGACTAGGTGAGGTGAACCTGTTTTATTCCCCTTTCATCCTCCACTCTTTCCTCCATGCAAAAGCATGTATGAGCTGCCATTTCACCACTCATTAGCTTGCCCATGCGCCCTTTCCAATTCATGAGCCTCATGACAGATTTGGGATCAGCTTTTTACACCTATGGGGGATTTGCCTATTTTGGGTAAGCCTGCTTTATGCTAGTTTTGGATGCCTCCTTATGCATTCGACCTATTGATGTATTCTATATATTCATCAACCTATGTTATTACAGGGTTGGCTAGTGTACACTGATTTAATATAATTTTTTGTTACAGCTCCATTTTCAGTCTCCATTGTTGACAATTTTGCATGATCAATTGTAATTTGTTGTGAGTGAAATTAATCTATTGCTGGTCAGAATTTATACATGGTATCAGAGCCATTGTAGGTTGTTACTCTCCTTCAAAAATTGTTTTGCAGGTTCGACATCAAGACTGGGAGCCTTCTACTGACAGCCGGGACAGATTTTCTAAAGCTATGGATTCACAGAAAACTATCTTGACTCCCTTCAACTTTTTTGAATGGAAAGCAGAGATGGAGATCTTGTTGAGAGTGAAAGGA